>JAVQJD010009942.1:0-33124 GCA_036023655.1 Nannoperca australis | reverse complement strand
AGAACATATTCTACTCCAGACACATAGCCAATACATGAAAACACACACACACACACACACACACACACACAAATGTACAGCTGGTATTGCCAGGACATGAATAGCCAATAAATGAATGGGGGCTTAGGAAGTGGTTGAGACAGTTTATTACACCACTTTCCCATCTTGTAAACAAAGCTGCTGCTGTCCATGTAATAGACTTGTTGGTCTGGATCATATAAAAGGATTCATTCATTCATTCACACAGCTCCTGTTCCAATAGTGACACATACACACATGAACATGGACTGAGAGGACTCCTGAAGTGTGGGCTTGTTGCAGCTTGTGAAAAACACAAAGCTTAGACCCTGGGATGAAGCTGGGAGGTATGTCTGATCAACCAGCCTTTCTGGCCGGCAACCAAGCATTGTTTGGAACCTTTACTTAGTTTATTACAAAATACTAGAGGGATCAGGGAAAACCATTAGTAAAATGGTTAATACTTGAGAAAGCCATCGCTGCCGCTCTTCATCTATGAAAGCAGGCTCGCCCATCACCACGATGGCATGTCACCCTGACATGTCACGAGAATAATAAACCTTTGAGGAAGAAAGGTATGCTTCCTAATCTGAACCTGCTGCTTCAGCTGTACTCTTACTGGATCCTCTCCTTTTGCCAAACTGCCGCCATGACCACCAAATATTCTTAAGATCAAAAACGTTTATTCAGTTTAGTTCGCAGGAGTGCGAGTTTGTGTTCGACGTGATGGCGTTTAATGTCCCCGACAACCTCTGTAGTCTCATTTAGCCACTTGTTAGCAACCGCCTTTTTTAAGAGATGTAAAAAGGTTCAATATTCACATGCGAGGGGGGTTTGTTCTTTATATCACCAGAACAAAACGTGAGAATCTCTAAAGTCTTGTTTTAGCCACAGACCTTATTTCAGTCATCTAACCAAAATCCCATTTACTTCCAGACGAGGGAACAGGAAGTGCAAACATGCTAACTCATATCCGGGTTTTAGGACTCATTCCACTCTATTACAGGACTGGCCTGAATCCACAGGGAATCCTGGTAGGGAAACGTGTGCCAACTGGCTATTAGGCAAAGCTCGGGGTGGGAGATACAGATCAAACCTTTGTCACAGCATACATCTGATTCTATATTGTGACATCGATTTATATCGTGATATGGTGCCTTTCCTGGAAATTATCTGTTAATTGCAGAATTACATACTTAAACCAATGTACTTTGCATCACGTTGGTCTAAAAAGACAGAAAATCTAGTATTGCAAAACAGCAGTCCTGCTCGTTCATTTCCAACATTGTATTCAATGGCCTAATACAACCTTTAAGTGCTCAGCTGCTAAAAAGCAACATGTTGCTTACCAAGAATTTATGGGAACAAAAAGGTCTATTCAGAAACCAAGCACTAAAACACAAAAACAGGCTCCATACTACTACAGGCTTTTGCACAGGCTACATTTAAATGACCAATAGAGACATGCACACAGTGGTAAACCACTTTCAACAGTTATCCCAAGTCTTACCGTGAGAATTTCCACATAATATTTTCCCCATTTCTGCTCATTTGCAAGTGATCACCTCATTTCTGTCATTTCCATCATGTAAGCCTGCAATCATTTTAAGCGATTATTCTGATTCAGATTTGTTGAGCCAAGAAGGGACAAGACAAGACAATAAATAAATAAAACAGCAGATGACTATAACATTGCTCCCAAGTGGGTGTGGCTGGCAGCAATATGTCAGTTGCAGCTCCAATGTGCAGCAGCTGCTCCTGGGCTCTGCTTCAACACTAGCTAATGACCAGAAAGATGACAGGTGTACAGGGTTAGCATGATGGCGTAGCCCCAACACATGTCAGCTCGGCACGTTACCAGTAAACCCTGGAAACAACCGAGAGGAATTCCAACAGTGCTCATCAATCATGGATGAAATGCGCTACTTCTATATATATATATATATATATATATATATATATATATATAGTCCCATATTTGTGTCTTTTTGAGAAGTCAGGAGACGACGACTGTGTGGAGACTGACAACTTGGCCAGTGCTGTAGTACTAGTGAGCTAGCCGAAGTTAGCTTACTTGCTAGTCATGTAAAAGCCCCGTTACTGCCCGTCCCCTTATAGGGAGGCATCATCCCACCACACGTCGTTCAGGATTGATCAATTCAGTTGCTTTGTTGCTGTGAAAAGCATTTATACAATAAATACAAAGATAGCATTTGAATGAACTGCAAAACGAAACTCGTTGGTTTAATCGGCAAACGTATACCGGTGACCACCAGCATTTGTTATTATAGCTCAAGTGTCAGTTTCTAAAATGAAATGCTAAAGTTAAGAATCAGCTAAAGCTGCTTCCAAACGTCCGCAGTAATATAACGTTATTTTAATTTAGGAATATATCTGACAGGCGGATTAACCGGACACGTATCATCTTTAAACAAGTGGAGGCAGGGGGGTGGATCACATGCAAATGTCTCATTAGCCAGCAAAATGCTATGCCATAACGACTTTCAGGGTAATATTCATTTGCCAAAATTGTGAAATGAATTCTACGTGGCTTTGTGATGAGAGAGGATGGTGGTAATGTGCGTAATACTAGCTTGTCTAATGTTGACGCTAGCTAGCTAACTCGTGTTTGGCCATATTAAAAAACACAACTATTTTTTATGGTGTAGCTACTTACCGGGCCTTTGTCAAGACTGTTTACTTTGTGGTAAAATATAATTCCATGTCGCTGTCCACCACCAACGCTGACATGGCTCGTTTTAGGACAAATAAGTATTTACTATATTGGAGGGTTTCGGAGCGCATAGCCATGACAACACGCCCATGTCTTGCGTCACTACTAATGCTGCCTTCACGTGCTCCCCGTAATAATCACAACAAATCCTCGATTCACCTGGGTTTGGTTTCAAGTAACCAGCCGCAGAAAAAGAACACGTCTTCACAGGTAGACGTGCTTATGCTTTCAATCATTTAAAATATATATATATATTCAATAAACAGTATTATGGCGGCAAATGGAAGGAGTGTGTTGTTCCATATACGCTTTCAGTGCAATACAGACACCAAATTAGAGCATTAGAAATACATTCTTCATGAAAATATTTACAAAATAAAGTCCGTGACATTACTTTAATATTACTTTAACTCCTTCCTGCCGATGTCTTAGTGAAACAGATAAAAGAGTACGTACGAAGAAGTAAATAAATAACATGGGCACCTAGAGCTTCTTTTATATGCAAAGTGTAATTTTAAAAACAGCACAAAAACATGCCACAATTCCCCAAATCTTCACTTGTAATTGGTCTTCATCGGGCCCCGGCGGCCATGGGCCTTCACCAGTCAGCCGTTTAGTTGTCTCATGCCTCAGGTCTGATATGTGTCCTCTTTCTAATTTGTCATCGTGTGAAATGAACTCTGTGTGTAACATTCATGTCTGCAAGAAGTCACAAGGTTCAACAACTACAAGACTGTGGCTACTTCATAATATCCGTGGCTGCAATTTAATTCCACAATAACAACATATTATTACATTCATATTCTGATACACAGACAAAAAGCTGCTGTGAACTTGTTTATTAGAATGTAATTAACTATTTACAGTATTTACAACATGGGAGTGGCCATTTCCATTACATCCGCCCCGCGTGTCTTAGGGCTGTGGGTGGAAACCGCAGCACCCACACAGATGCAGTGAGAAGCAAAGTCATTATTCAAATGAAGCTTGGGGGTGAGCTTCAAGATGAAACCCTGTTATCGTGTTTTGACTCTAAATGTACTCAAACATAATGTGAAAAGGCTGATGTTTCCCCCAAAGCGTTTGAATAAAGGACAATGAACAGGACATCCCGCAAAGACTGCGTGCATTGTGATAACAACATTGAATCCACATGCTCACTGTGACATCTGTTAATCGTTTGGCTTCTGTGCTTTCTGCACTTCTGTTTCAAAATCACTAAGTTTTATGGAGTTTCTAACAAATGACACAATATGATATAAAGATTAATATACTGTATGTTACACGATGAAACGTTGTGCCTCAGTTGTGGTATATAGGCCAATAAATTAGATTTTAAAGACACAGAATGGACAAATAATCAGGGGCTGACCACGGAGATGTGGTATTCTTGGGAATTATCCAGAGCCCGTAATCTAATGGTTGTACCGCCCCCTGCTGACAGATACGCTGCTACACCATCTCAGTTAAATGCAGACTGCGTTATATCCTCTTACATCATGAGAGGCTACTTCATCTGTATTTACTGCTCATATAAAATGAGTGGAAGACGGAGGTGGCACGTCACGTGTCAAGTCGCAGGTAATGTGCAATAAAGAAATCAAACTGTATTCCTGTGGGGTCTAATAACTTTGCAGGTTATGTATTGTGTCTGCTAACAGGATGTCACACCTCTTCCAGCACAGACGTGTCTGTGGCTGCAGCTTTGTCTCTTTATGTACTTTGTTACAACTCGTATCCATATTTTGAAATCTTTTATACCACGCAAATCAAAAATGATTTGAACACCGTTCACTCATTCGTCATTATGGCAATATTTACCATCAGATTGACCACTTGCATGTCATATTGTATCATCACGTTTGTTTAGGCTGGAAGAACTTCCACAATGAAGACATGAGTTTTATTACAATCCAAGGAAATACTATTTGGCTGTCCAAGAAAAAAGAATTCAAATGAACAAATGCACAGCATGTACCATAAAATGCTGAATGAGAAGGATGGTTTATTGATGTTTTTCGGTATCAGGGTTACGTGTTGTGTCTTGAACAACACATATGGCAGCTGTAGGTTTATTGTCCATCCTTACAGGATACCTCTACAAAACATTTCTTACTTTTACCAACATACAGCGGGCTTAATACTGAAAAGAACAATACATCTGATTATGCCTTCAGTGTCACAGAGAAGAGCTAAACTAAATCTTGTCAACATATAAATTAGATAATAAATTAAAGCCAGCAAAAGTCCTCAGATAATTTCGTACAAATACAAAGAGGTACATAAACTAGTCTGTATTAAAACAACAAAACTTGAAATGTCAAAGCTAATTAATCACAATAAGGGCAAGCTGCCAGGAGGTGCCAGAATGATCCCAAACACGTAGAAAAGTCCCATGAGGAGGTTGAGCTTGGCCGTCTTTTGGGGGATCTTGGCGTAGCACTGGCTGCGGAACTGCTTCTCCAGGGGGAAGGCCATGGGCAGCGTGAGCAGAGGCAGCGCCATGCTGATGGTGTAACGGGTGGCGAGGATGCAGAAGAGCACGTAGGGGACGAAAAGCAGGAGGTTGTAGATGACGTAGGACAGCGTGGGGCCTACGAGGATGGCCAGGGTGACGATGCCCGCCTGCTTGTCAGAGTCCATGTCTCTGGTGTTGTTGCTGTGGAGGATGGCTTCTGTGTTGAGGGCCAGCGGGACGGCGTACACCAGCGGCAGCACTGACAGGTAGCCGACCTGCACCGCGTGGGCAAACATGACTGCCAACGGGCCGAAGGTGATGAGGATTACCACGTCTCCCAGGGCCACGTACTTGAGGCCGATGCCTGGAGAAAAGAGTAAACAGATGCCACATTTAGCCTTTTGATTAGTGGTTGTCGACAAAAACCCTCCAAATCCCCAAAGTACGAGAGGTATAGCATCTGTTTCCAGGGTTTCACTCAAACTCTCTGGTTCCATGTGTGCAACGCAGGGAAGTCATCTGTAGTGTTTGGTACAAATTAAAACATAATCTTAGGAATCTGAATGAGAGGGCGCTAATAATTAAAGGGAAATTGTAATATTTTTAAACCTGGGCCTTGTTTTTATTTATTTTTTAATGATTAATAAGTACAAAAGGTTTTGGAATTGGTCCAGTAGATCGGCCAGCAGCCGCAAAACAAGCTGCAACTGCATCCGTCAAAGTGCGTCCACTAAAGTGCTTGTTTTCCCCACTGACTCTGGCTCAGACTGTTGTCTTTATGTAAAGGATCCCGACAGAGACAGACCTTTATGTAAAAGAGCAGGTAATTAAGTTTCACCAGAAACAGAAGTCTCACTCTGAAATCTCACGAGAGGAGAGTTGTTGCAGGAAGACGGAAGATCCTGCTCTCTTTTCCAACAAACAGGAAAACACTGGATCCTACACTTCCCATAATGCAACAAATATCTTTTCATTCTGCCTGTCTTCCAAACTCCCAACCCCCAGGTTGTAACACAGGGTCGATGTCATAGATCTGTAGAGATGAGCCTGATCAGGGGTAGTACAGACACACCAACACAATACTAGAATCACAAAGTGAGACTGCAACAGAAAAGAGCATCCCGTCATTACCAACAAGCTGCAGGAGTCTCTGCTGGAAGGTGGACTGTGCACTTCTACACTCTTAAGCCCCTTTCAGAAGCAGAAATGCAACACATCAGTGTCAGGTCGGAGTGTAGCTCAGTTGGACGGTCTGTGGTTACACAGAACAGGACGTGTTGATGCTGACAACAGTGTCTCTCAGATGGAAACACGTCCTCACGTGTTGTCTAACCCTGCAGGTGGTTTCACTTTTCTGTGCGCAGGTTTTCAGATTATCTGTCTCTGAAACATCTGCTACCAGAAGACCCTCAGCTGCTGATGTTTCACAATTTCTCCGTGCTGTGTCGTCTCCACTTTGACAGAGTGGAGGACGACGTTTCATAGGCAAATGTCCCAAAACCTTTGCCGGACTAAAAGTAGGCAGGTACCGCACACTTTGACCTGTAAACCGAATGATATGCCTGTTCTGTGATGAAATACATCCATGCTGGTGATAATATTGACATTTCTTATCACATTCATGAAAGTATGCATTTTATGTGTCGAGAATGGCTCAACAAACCTGAACCTTGCACGGCCAGTGCTGTTAAGAGTTGGACAAAATTCATATTTAAAAACAAAGCCTCCTACAGTGATCGTCCCCTCACTCAATGCATTTTTTTATTTGCTGAGAGAGAAGGTTCTGGAGGTTTGGAGTTACACTTTTAAAGAAGACGAAGAAGCGGTCAAATGTTGCGTTTGTCATGTGCGGTGGGTGCACGATGGGCGTGTTTGATTTGAGAAAATGCTACCCTGTGCACAGTGTACTACATGGAAGTGCACCGACAGAAGAATCCCAACTGAAACTCAGCAAATGATAAAACCCAAACTATTTGCATGGCTAGATACCTCAAGCGGTAAGTGAGACATTTTTCTGTTACGGCTCAACTGCAGGATGGTAAACATGAATGTGCTGTAGTGGAGCCACTACATGCAGTGCAGCTTAAGGTAGCTGTGTGTGTGTGTGTGTGTGTGTGTGTGTGTGTGTTTGTGTTTGTGTGTGTGTGTGTGTGTGTGTGTGTATGTGTGTTTGTGTGTGTGTGTGTGTGAGGCGGCAGATGGACAGCGAGACAGCAATCCAAGTTCATATTTTACTCACCTCCAGTGTATAAAAAGGAGCTGGACAGCCCCCCGAAGTAAATGAGGGCTAGGTGCTCCAGCCTGAGCGCAGACAGGCAGTAAAGCAGAGTGGCACACAAGCACCCCAACGAATATAACAACGCTCCGAACATAACTACATCCTGCGGTGCCAAGATTTCATCCACAAGAGTCCTGTCATCACTCTTCTTGTGGTCGATCCCTTTGGAGAAGTCATAGTAGGTGTTTACGAGGTTGCCCGCCCCGTGGACTACGAGGACGGCCACCGCGCACACCATCAGGATGACCAAGTCCACGGAGCCCTCCAGCTTGTACGCCAAGGCGCTGCCGAGGGCCACCGGCGTGAGCGAGGTACTGAAGCTCCACGGTCTCAGCGCCAGCACGTAGGCCGCGCACTTGTGCCTCACATCGGAAGCGACGCGGGCCATCCTCGACGCGTGGTTGGCGCCCGCAGAGTAAGTCCCCGTGTGGTTTATTCCAGTCTGCCATTGTTGGCCGTTGTGGCCGTTCGATCCAGCCACAACAAATGTTTCTGCCCTACTTTGATTCTGCTCTTGGGCCATTTCTCTGCAAGGGGTCTACAGCACCAGCGAGGTTCCCAAATGTCAGAGTCTGGTGTTCCTGTAGCAGTAAAAAGACAGGTGACAGACAGTGATACATAATGTCTCATTCCCCCTCTATCAAACAGCGCTGAGTGGCAAGCCTCAGCACGTTTGAGGAACAATGGATCTGTGTGCATTGCATAGATATTCTTTAAATCAACTCAGATGCAACTTAGGAGTTTGGCATATTTGGTTAAAGAAAAAGAGTTTCATCACGTTTATATTTCCCAATCCAGGGTAGCGAAGAAAGTATTGTTTTTGCCTTGTTACAGAAACTCTATATATGCATCTATATTACATTTTCATAGGATGCAACCCCTGACTCCTATTGCACACAAGTTAAATATCTCATTCCTCATAGAAATACAGCGGATCACAGAATATCTTATTATTTCCATACTGAATTTTTTTTTTTTACATAATCAGACAATTGGAAGACTTGTCCAGTGTGATTACTTTTAAGTGTGAGTATTGAACCGCAGATGTGTTTGCTGCTGCAGCAGATCTGGACATTAAAACCTGCCTGAGTGCAGTAACAGGCGCAGTTCGAGGTGCCGCTAAACTGTTTAACCAACACACGTGGCATTTGATTAAACACCACCCATCACACAAGTGCTGGAGGAACTACTTTCAGGATAAACCAAAACACATTCACCATCAAGAGATGAGAAGAGAAGGGCACCGCACCCTGAGGGGCAAACAACCACGGGCTAACGACTGAGATTATGGGATTAAAGCTAACAGGCTAGCCGCCGAGCTAACGCGCTCTGCGCGGGGGCGGAGAGGAGGAAATGTCTGACCTGTTATGTCTTCACCGTCCGACACCCGCTGCGTTTCTCTCCGATTAAAAACATATCCCTGCGCCCGCCGCGACGAGGGGAAGTCACACAGGAGACGTGTCAACTTCGAGGGTACTGGACTGCTCCGCTGCACCTGACGGACGCCATTTCCTCCGCCGGAAGTGCAACCTCGCGCGGACGTCGAAGGAAGCGTACTTCGTTTCAATAGTTCCGACTAGAATTTTGTTCCTACAGACAATTTGGCAATAATAATATATATATTTATAGCGAGGTATTAAATACTAAACCTAAATTAATTACGTGGTTACTCAGCGGATTATGGACTTGCTGTAATTTGTATAGAAGTAAATCATTTTAAATTCAGTCTTCTTATCATCAAACGTATAAGGCGACCACCTTTCCATGACACTGGACAATGAAAACACTGTTTTAGTCTCTCACAGATCATAGTTCATATGTTCATAGTTAAGTAGGTCCATAAAGGGACTATTTTCCATTCGCCCATAATAATTAAATGCTGAGCATTGGAGGGAAAATGGATGGCATCAGAACTTATTCAGAGTAGCTGATACAGAATGGAAACATCCAGTTTCAGAGCACATGGTGTTCAGTTTGCTTGTTTTGTTCGACCAGCAGTCCCAAACCTAAAGACATTCAATTTACTATCATATATGACAAAGAAAATCAGACAACTGTCACATTTCAGAACCTGAAATCTGAATATTTGCTTGAGAAAATGATTCAAACCATGAATCGATTGTCTAAATAGTTACAGATCCATTGTCTTTCGATCGTCTAATCACTGCAGCTGATGCTGATGAGCAGGTGGATGTGCGACTGCAGCATTCCTTCATGCAGATACAGTTCAATAAAACATACAGATGTTTAAGTAGCAATACAGTATTTAGGACGCAGCGACGCACTACAACCTATTATTATCAAAAAAAACAGAAACCACTAACACCACCAGGCCGAATATATCACTTCTCAGACAAGGTATAGCTAAGTTACTCATTCACAAGTATATTTCTTGCTGAAAAACGGTCTTGTTTTAACCGTGATGAGTTACAATGTCGTGTTCATAGAGTTGAAAAAACCCGGTTGGCACTTGTGTGCATCAATTTCACAGCAGACATTTTGAATTGTGCCATGTAGGAAAAGCACAGGTGGAATAAATATCGCTAATTACTCTGGAACTCATTTATTGACTGAGAGTTGCTTGCCATTATATGTTAATTGATTACCACTTGTTCGGTTAGTTCATCGTCAGTTGGACCCTAGAGTCCTGATTTGAATTGATATCACGCTCAAACAAGATTTGACCTAAAAGCAGCAACAGATCACATAATCCAATTCTCCCAGCTGACGATGTGTTAAAACTCTGACACGTGTTGACGTCAGGGTCGCACTGTAGCGCGACAGATGGCTGTTTTGGTTTCATGCTGCTAGTTAACCATTTACACCATCTATTGGTTTGTGATGCTTATGCACACGGGGTGAGGTGTCTTGGGGTCAGTGCAGATCTGTACACCCACTGTGGCTGCTGTTCATTCATTCATTTGAAACTTTACAAGATGCAATGCCACTGTACTCCCATTAAGCTGAAAACGTGCAGTGTCTTCTGTGATAACATGCTAAACTGGATTTAGTTTGGAGACCTGGTCCTCTGACAACATGGCTCACAGAATAGCGTGCGACCGTCCAGGCCACCCAGATGCCCCGTTTTGTCTTCTACCCTGCCTGGTAAGTGTCAGTGTGTGCCACGGTTGGAGAAATCAGCAGACTACGGTACTTTTCTCCCCAGCAGCATTACATAAAACTCCTAAAACCATGTTGAAAACAAGCCATCTGATTTAACGGAGCTCCGGTTGCAACAAGTGGTTTGATGGACGGAGCGCGTTTGGTTTTCATTAGGTTGTCTCGACACCGACCCCCTGCCCCATCTGCAGTAATATGAAACCAGCCCTCTGGCAGGCGCACTGTGCGAAGGAGAGCCGAGGAGAGCCGCTGCAGCAGTCAGCGCTGCTCTCACTACCCGGTCCGCAGGCTGGACTGCGCTGCCGCACACAGCACCACTGCGCACCAAGTAGTAACACACTACTCACACGCGCAATGGCCGTGGAGTAGTGCTCACGGGCATAGATGGTAAACCAGTGTAGTCTTCGCTGAGGGATTATCAGTTTTTCTTCTTCCTGGAGGTGTGATAGCGCAGCCACGATGTGCTGTCAGACACACAGGAGCGCCTCTCTTCTGCGGGCTGCTGCGCTGCTCAGCCTTCTGTTCGCAGGGATGCAACAAACCACCGCGTTTCCCTCCTGGAGGTTAGAGGTATGTAAGAGCTGCCGCTGCAGTTCTGACAGGCTGCTTTGTCAATTATTAAACGATATAAGGAAGTGAGGAAGTTTTCTTTATCATTTCAAAAACAGATTACACCAAACCCCACTCAGAATCCTGCGACTTCTCGTTTGCCCTCCGTTTCTGTGAAGCTGCATAAAGGAAAGCGTGACTTTTTAATGCGGATTTTGAATTATTCAAAGCCACCTTTCAGTTCGGTAGATGCGGCATTGAATTGCACGAGGCAGCACTCATTTCAAACAGTAACTTAACTTTTGTAAGTAAATGGTGCAACTCATATCCACCGTCTTCCACCAATACAGTAATATATATATAACAGATATAGTGATACTTTGTGGTACTTACAGTGGACTGGTAGTCAAATTAAATTAGAACAGATTTTAATGAAGCATGGCCAGTCACAGGTCAGAACTAGAATGAGCACTCAGCGGTTTTTAAAAGTGCCTCAAGTACCATTCACATAGTTTAATTTCCCTGTTATTATGCAGAAGTTCCCAGACCTTTAATAGGGAGCCACTGTCCGTGCAATCTCAATCATTCGTCCGGTGGAGGGATACCATGATTAGGGGAGGCTACAGGATGGATCCGTGGTGAACTGGATAAATGTGTTCCTCCAAGGAGAGCTTTAAGTCCTTCCCTTTGCCACACACTCTCATTCTGTGTCAATCAACGGCACATCAACGATATATACACTTCTCGCGATAAGCTTCTTGTGGGCTACCAGAAGAAATGACAGCATAACTTAAAGACACATTGTAGATTGATGAATACAGTTTGGTTCAAATATAGGCAAAGAGCATTTCTTACGTGTTTTCTTTCATGTGTACTGAAAATAATGAAGTATCGGCACATGCAAAAACACACACTAACTCTATATTACTATATCACACAACACTACTCTTGACAATCACCTTTGTGTATCTGCAATCGACTCTGTATCCAGTGCATGCTGAGTTTAAGTTCAATTAACAGCTTGTGTTTGGAATCATACACAGAAAATAGTCTTTGCTGAATTGGGCCTTCAATCCTTCTGAAGATCCTAATCCCTGTGGTAACAGTCTCTGAGACCACGCTCAAGTGAGAAAGGCGACTTGTGCATAAAACAAAGAGCAGTTCATATAATGCAATACAGAAACAACATATATAACATCGGAGCAAGAGACACCGTCAAGTTCAACAGCAGTGTGGACTGTCTGCCGGCCCCTGTGTTACTATTTTACTAAGGAAATGAAGGAAGTACAGGATGTCTTTATCTTGACTGGGTGAAGCAGGAACAGGAACCAGAGGACAGGGTGTAGAATACAAAGTAAAGGGGGCGGCCTTGATATTTGTTCTCCATCTTTAGAAAGAAAATGCTAAGAGGTCTGCCGGCTGTGACCAGAAGTGAAATGATCAAATACACCAAAGAAAAGAGCAAAGATTCATCAAAAGTCTGCAAAATTAATCTAATTTTCTATTGTTCTCCGCTCTGGTTAATCACCCGGCGACCCCTTTAGGGGGTCCTGAACCCCAGGTTGGGAACCACTGCCTTAATTGCCACTACAATGATTTTCATCCTAGTCTATTAATCATAGTATGGGATGATTGCATACACCATTAAGGCCTCGGTGTGCTTTAAATAAACTAGTTCTTACGACGTGTCGCCTGAGCGTGTTTAAAGGCCTTACTGTTTGTACCTGTTCTGAATGGCCGCACACGGGGCGAGGCAACAAGCCTGCTCCCACAGAGAGGGTGGGACACGGTGTAGGGTGCAAATGGGGACAACAGCACACACTTTCTGTCACTCGCTCGTCGAAGGAATTCAGGGTGTTGTGCTCAGTTGTTCACTTGAAAAGTGATGGCAGCAGTTGTGTTTAAATGAAAAGAAAAGCTTGAGACAGAAGTTCAAACCCTGTCTACTTCCACACCTTGGCCACAAGTCTATTTCAGAATGTGACACTGTTTGACAATCTGACAATGTTTGAAAGTTTCAAGCATAGTGAGGCCTTTACACTTTTAATACCATTGGTATGTGATATTTGCTGCAAAAACATCTAAACTGAATAAAATATATTATATTTCTGGCCAGAAAGCAGGAAAATGTCCAATGACTTGCACCTGTCCATCTCCAAGAACATAGTTAAGGCTAAAATAGGCAATGTGGCCCGTTGTAAAGAAATCCAGATTCAGGGTACAGTGTATGCAGCTTCATCAGTTTTAAAGTTTGAATGTGTTTCTCCTTAAATCTATAACTTAGGAAAGAAAGCCTTCCTGCTCTCAAGCACAAAATGGGCAGCGTGAGTCAGAATCACGGCTCAACCTTAAGTGTTTAAAGGTGGATTTATTATTGAAAGGTGGACTTACTACCCATGTTATAGGTTTGATCAAGTGGTGCAATCACTATTATGGAATACCACACCCAACAACTCATCTTCAGTCCCAGAATATCTATGAAAGCACCCATAGACAGAGTTTTAGACCTATAAACATAGCATAGAATCCAGGTGAGAGGAGCCGAAGAGACATCAGACACAACTGATCCGTGAAAACGATAATACTTTATGTTTGGATAGCACTTTTACTGCGGACCACTTCCTGTTTCCATGAGATGGGACGCCAAAAATCTAATACGTAACCTTAAGATGGTGGGCACTGAAGAGCCCGAACGTCTTGAGATTAGAATAAGAGCCTCAGGTGCCTCAAGGTTCACTTCCGAACTTCACTTCAGTGCGAGGTGATTAATTAAAGGTTTTTCTTTGTCCAAGGAAGAAGCTTACACCACTGTGTTGCTCATCGGGATCCGCAAAGAGGCCCGGTCGCAAATGCTTCACCTCTCCAGGAACAAGCGCTACACCCTCACCCCGGAGCAGCTCAAATGGGACAAGTTCAAGCTGACATACAAGTATTCATTTGCAATTCTTCACACACAACAGCTGTAGTAAATGGGAAAATAGGGAAATCGATGAAAAAACACCAGAGAGTTAGACTGATGTTGGTATTGGCAGGAAAACACAAGCACAGATATTTTTCAGTTTTCAGCTCAAAGATTTCTTGCAAACTTAAAGATGCTTTACTCTTCCTGGAGCTGTGAAAATATGATCCCGTAAAGTCCTTTATAAGAAGATCGGATTTAACCAGAGCGGTTTGTTTACTGGGTTTTCAGGATCCAACAACCTTCAGCGGACAGTAGACAAAGTAAATAACAAGCCAAATCTTAGTCCTTCCTTAATTAATAAAGTAACATCTTCATCTCTTTCATGTTGACAGTGGCCGTTACCAACTGATCAATATCTGATTCTTATTGAAAAAATCCATATCAGTCTAAGCCTAGCAGAGATATAAGAGAATATCGTCTTAGTAATGGAGCTGTACTTGCAATGCTTGTGGGACTTCTGGTCTGTCTGAACAGTAGCCATTGTGTTTTGGCAGATTGCTCTGTGGTAGAGGAACGTGTGCAGAGACCAGATTTAACTGCACAATGCTGTTGTTTCTGAGCAGGTTGCTCTCCTACCCTACAAACTTGATAAACGCCAGCGACTCGCGACGAGGCATTGCCAAGGCTTTCGGCATGTGGAGTGACGTCTCGCCGTTCAGCTTCAGAGAGGTGCCAGCTGACCAAGAAGCAGACATTAAGATCGGTGGGTATCAGTCCCCGACAGATGTTCTTTGGCTCCGAGCTCCAGACCCCTGATTTGTCAGTACCGTTTTTCCCCTTCTGTCCTGTCATCGCAGAAATGTCTTTGCATCCAAACGTATTAAATCACACTACCGCGACTATATTACCAAGCTTACATTCAGCGTGATTCATAATTCAAAATGAAAAAAACAACAACTTCCATACATGTCGACCCATGGTGAAGCAGTCTAAATGATGCTTCATCTGTCCCTTTGGGTGCAAACTCCAGAGTCCTGCATACATTTTCAGTGACAGTGAGAGGAATGGTTGTCATCCTGTGGGTTGAAGGCTGAAGAAAAAGCTTTGCCTTTTGTTATTCATCATCTCCCTGCTGCAGTCTACACAGAGCAGGAATAATGGAGTGAGGGCTTCCCTCCTCGGCTCTGAGGCATGTGTTTCTCTCTGTGTTGGCAGGCTTCTACCCCGTCAACCACACAGACTGCCTGCAGTCCTACCTGCACCATTGTTTCGACGGCATCACAGGAGAATTGGCTCATGCATTCTTCCCACCAACTGGCGAGATCCACTTTGACGACCATGAATACTGGATTCTGGGAAACATGCGCTTTAGCTGGAAGAAAGGCATGTGTCTTTATCGTGTTTGTTGAAACTCCTAATATTTAACCCATAAGGTGATGGATGCAGCAGATGCCGAACTGGACAGCTCGTGGGGTGCACGGCAACTGAAAGAGAAAGTAATCCACAGTATCTGTGTTGCAGGGGTCTGGCTGACGGATCTTGTCCATGTGGCAACTCATGAAATTGGCCACGTCCTCGGGCTCATGCACTCCATGGACCCGAAAGCTATAATGCACCTGAATGCAACTCTGACAGGGCGCAAGCTAATCACACAGGATGAGGTGTGGGGTTTGCACCGTCTCTACGGTATGTTCACAATCCTAGTGTTTCTTATTGTTCTACCAGATACAAATGGGAAGGTTCTCCTTGTGGGCTTTGACAATTGTAAATGCATCTGACAAGGGAAGTGTGTAAAGTAGAAGTTGTAAGTTGATGGCATTTTGCAGTCATCCTAAAGGTGAACCACTAAAGAATGAACGGAAAACGCCTGGAAGACCTAAACAGCAAATCCAGATCTAATGCCGGGATCAGACTACGTGATTAGGCCTGATGCCCCGACCTGACAGACGTGGGGTGTCAGGAACAAACATGAGCACTGAGTTCATTTCTCATTTTATCCCGAGTTGTCTGTCATAGTGGAACCACCCAGTTCGACAACTTCTACAACGGGAACCACGATGTCGCCGTTAAACCTTAAACATGGGACGGTGAAGTTGGTCCTTGGTACCACCTTCCTGATCACCTGCACTTGCCGTGAAAGTCACGAAAGACAGCAAGTTATGATCGGACGGGGCCCAACATGTAGTCTGCCAACATGTGCCAACGTGTGACGGCTCAATGCATCTCGAAAGGCAAAAGTACTGTGGACTCTGATCCCGGCATCAGGACAATTACTCTAGATACTTGTGAGGGACGAGGTATGAAACCTGTGACCCACTTTTGGTCACAATCAGCCAGAGTGAAGACCACAGTGTTTGCCTTTACTGACACTGAAAGCCAACGTGGCATTAATGAACATTGTATAAACTACTCGTGAGTCACCATTAGCGTGTATTATGGTGAGTCATTTTCACTGGCGCAAAAAGCAGGTCGGGGATCCAAATTCTTTCGCTGCTGACTGAGAGCTGTTGTCTGATCCTCGTCCTCCTACTCACTCCATCTCCCCTTCTCCTCCAGGATGTTTGGACCGGTTATTTATCTGTCCGGCCTGGGCTCGGAAAGGATATTGCGAGAGCAAGCGCAGGCTGATGCAGAAGCACTGCCCTTCCAGCTGCGATTTCTGTTATGGTAAGACGCAGCAGCAGTCCAGGGGGAGGAAAAAAAAGTTTTCTCTCAATTGAGCAGCGCAAGTAGCTGCTGTGAACCGTTTGCCAATGGAGCAACGGGAGCCAACAGGTCCAGCCACACAGCTGTGATGTGGTTTTCAAGAATCTGATGTGAAGGGAGATTACACTTGCCGCTGAGAGGGTTTGGGTTTAGTTAGTGGAGATTACCAGCTTCCCCAGGAAGGCAATGTGTGTTTTAGCCCAGAACACTGGCAGCAGAGCAGGTACCTGCTGACTGAAGTAATGATAACACATCAGCAGCCTCTCTAGTTTTATTGTGGGACCCGCTGGTGCCGAGGTCTAAAGTTGCACAACAGGAAATGGCTCCTCTTAACCATCGCAGCTCATAGATTGTTGTGGCTTTCTGAGATTTTTGTCAGCAACAGGGGACAGTGTGGAGAGAGGCAAGAGGATACGATTTCTGGCTCGCAGTAATCTGTTCCTCATTGCTGATTGGGAGACGTTGCACGGCTGTGGAAAATTCCTGAGTGACTCCAAACCGCTGGAATTTCAGACTGTGGCTTGAGGGTTAGACACAGAAGGTCAATTTGGATTTTTGTGGCATTAACGAGAGCGACTGTTTTTTAAGCAGACTTTGAGTTGATCACAAGGCGGCCTGTTGTGTTTGCCAGAAACCAGATGGGAGAGATTATATTGATAAGACAGCCGCGGTGCCGGGAGGTCAGGGGTTGTGAAAAGCGTATTAAGTGTCTGATGTGATAATGTTTGTATCAAAGTATTTGCTGGTAATCAGCGTTTTGGCAAAGCAAGGTTGAGGGAGGAAGTTGTGACATCTCCATTCTCCATGAAATACACTGAGGTAAAGGATCACATCACATCTCAGATGATGACCACTGTAAGATCATTAAGGCTCAGATCTTTGCACGTTTTATTTTGGAGCATCAGTTTTTCCTCTCAATCCCCTTCAGAATTCCCTTTCCCCACTGTGGCTCCCACCCCGACGCCCCCGAGGACCAAACACAAGCTGGTCGTTGAGGGCAAGAAGCTCACTTTTCGTTGTGGGAAGAAAATCGCATCGAAGAAAGGCAAAGTATAGTGAGTATCTCCCTCTAATCCGTTATCGGACCTCCGAACTGCAGCGATAATACAGCAGGATTTCAGTGGGCACTAACGTGTGACTCCTCTTTCAGCTGGTACAAGGACGGGGAGCTGCTGTTCTCTCACCCGAACTACGTCTCCCTGAAAGATGACCACATTACTATAGTGGCCAACGCCATCAACGAAGGCACATACACCTGCATTGTGAAGAAAAGAGACAAAGTGCTCACAAACTACTCGTGGAGAGTACGCGTGCGCTTCTGAAGGCCACGCCGGCTCCTCCGCAGACTGGACACAGGATCATTCACACACACCCGGTCCCCACGGGGACCTCGTTCACCAGGGCACATATTTCTGTTTTCATAAAACTGTATCCCCTGTATTTTCCACATACAGCTGTCTATCGTTGATTGTCATTGTGCAAATAATAAATGTTCCATGACAAGTAAAATGTCAGTGAAACAACTACCTGACTTCATGCGTCGAAGCGCTCGCTGCTCAGGCAGCAACGGGGTCCAAGGCCACACAGGAGATCTTGGGGCGTCGCCAGCAAAACGGGAACTAATTAGAAATCACTCTGGGTTTTATTCAAAAGATATTAGCCAAGCTGGAGAATGTGTAGGAGTATCTTCTCATAGTGAACACAAAACCTTCCACAATAAGTTCTTGGGGTTGAAGTGACATTGAAATATCCACGTCCCTGATGTGTTTCTTTCTGGAACCTTAAAGTGTTACAGAAGCCCTCACTTGGACGCACGCCATGAGAATAATTTACGCACGGACCAATTTAAGATGCTAAAGCCAGAATAAGCAGTGTTGTCTACAGCCTTTGGAGCTATTTGGACCTTAAACTGCACATGGAACACCTCAGACGTCTAGCTTACTTTACTAGCCTCACAGAGAAGCCAGCAGTCTGCCTCCAGAGACAAGCAGTCAGTTCCACTAGCAGCACTCCTTCCAAGCTTATTCAACACATCAGGTGTAATAATCTGCAGAAGGGCTCCGGTGGGGGCAGGGATAGATAAAACTGATTAATGAACATTTCCATTTAGGGCTGGCTCTTTCTGCGCCTGTTCCACCGAAAGCAGCAAGCGGCCACGGCTCAAAAACCACAGAATTTATTGGGTTAATTCTGAAAGACGCAGAGCCATTTCAAAACAAAAGCAGGGCGAACGTCTGGGCCTCTTTTCCCCCTGAAAGAACAAAGTACTGAGACAAAGTCTGCAGTGCAAAGAATGACCTCACTTTTGGACCGCGACTACCAAGTTGGGTTCAAGGCTGGTTTTTTTTTTTTTTAGGCTCGACTTCCCTTCAGGGTTTTTCTCCTCTGCTAGTGTGAGGCTGTGTTTGCATAGCTTGGACAGAGTTTATATATACAGGGAAAACTGCAGACAAAACACAGTTTCAAACTTTATTTCTAGCAAACCCCCCCCCCCCCCACCTTTCCATCATCACGTGACCTGACAGTCCTAAATAAATGTGTAATATAATGCTGGATGGAAAACACAGCCAATGCTGCTTCATCATACAGTAGCTCAGGCAGCCAGGAAATACCAACCACTTATAAAAGCTGGTCCTCTCTCGTGAAGTATACCAGGGAAAATAAAACAAAACTGGTACATGAGAGCTAAACTTCTAACAGATGTGTAGCTGTGTCTCGTCTTTAAAAGCTAAAATGGCCACATTTGAATTGTTGAAATGGTTTAGAAAACACGGAGAAGTAGCCAAAAAAAAGTCGGCGAAAAAATTCTGGAAATTCAACGTGCTTGAGCCGCCAGTCTTGCTGTGAGACAGTCCTGACTATTTGGTAACAGTTGTACTTAGATACTGATCTGGTTTACAATCGTAAACCAGTGACACTGTCCAGTTCCAAAAGAACAACTCAGAACATCCCAGAACTCTTTGCTCCCCTCCTTCCTCGCTCAGACAGCCAGACGGTCCTGCAGATTTGGGCTCAGAACTTGAGGCTGAATCCTGGACCGACTGCAGACACTCCCTGGTTGCTGGTTGTCAGGTGGAAGCCCGTGTCTTTAAGGTCGTCGTCGCCCTGGAGAGAAAAACATTTATTAGAGAACTGATAAATTACCTGGACGGATTCTAATTAGACATTTTGATTGTATGCATGGACATTTAATAATATTATGGTTGTATGCTTTTCTGCCTTGACGAGAATAAAACTGACAATCAGCCGAAACCACTGGCTAGTGGTGTAACGCAGCACGGATCATTTTTCAGAGGCTTCTTCTTTATTACATTTTTTAATAAGTGAGACAAAAAACGTTGATTTCCATGTTTTATTTATTAAAGAACTTAACGTAGCTCCCATCACCGACACATCAGGGTGATGATCATGTGGTTTTCTCGTCGCACGTCTACACTATTGTATTGGGGATGTCCAACATGCAGCCACACCTGGGATCAACTGCGATCCGTTACACCACTTCCACTGGCACGAAATGGTCCAATGTGTCGGTAAGACAGCAAATATCAACACCAACTCTCATTGAAAAATATCAGTATCAGCCGTAAGCTTCTGGCTGGGTGGGACCGGACCACTGCTGAAAACATTAGGGACTTAAGGGTGGCTCATCATGGAAAACACAAGGAGGAAATGCCCGGACACAAAGCAGAAGCCTGTAGGTCTGTAATCTATTTAACACAGACAGCGTTCAGAAAGCCTGGTAGCTGTGTGTAATGGAGAAAGCGGAGCCTAATGTCCTTACCAGGTGACTGTAGCCCAGGCCTCCCTCGGGTGGACGAGGACTGGTGCCTCTCTTCACCCTCTGTTGCTCGCTCTTGGCCGGCCAGGTGGGAAACATGGACGGGTCGATGGGCAGCGGCGTCTCGCGGAAGTACTCGTGCTTGAGCCCTTCGTCCGATAAGATCCTCTTGCTGGGGCAGTAGGTGAGGAACCTGGAAAACAGCCAGTGATCAGGGCTCACGTGGAGATGATTCATTGAAGAAGCGCAGGTAGCTCAGATTCTTTATATCCAAACTGTGTGTGTGGAGTAACGGTTCAACATTATAAACAACATAGAACATCACTTTGAATAGATTGGGGTAAAGATTTAACCTGGTTGCAGACCCCTGAGTGACTGCGCTTATCTCTCTTTTTTTTTTTTACCAGCAATTGAAATAAATCTGGTGTTTTGGTCCTTGGCGGCTGTTTCCCCAGTTGGAAAACCAATCAGGGCTTTGTGGGAGGGATTAACCATGAAGACGCCATCTCACTGTGCCAGACAGTGACAAGAAAATGTCAAAGAAAACACGATATGCAGCCCTGACATGAGACATGAGGGGCCAGTGGGTTTGTGCAAAGAGACCTAATTGTATGTGACAGGATCAACTCAGCATAACGGGAGCAGATTCATTGTGATAATTGGCTTGATAATTGGTCTACGTGTGAGCGGGGGCGGTGCGGTAAATGATTTTACTAAACAAAATGTCTGTTTTAAATGATTTAACAAAAAAAAAGTCTGTTTCTATGTGGAAGGAATCCCTGACAAAGGCTACTGACTGGGATTAGACTGATACCAGCTTTATGGCACATGGGGGCCAACACTGGCATCGAAAAGGGACAATCCTCCACTTGTGTCCAAATGTAGTTTTTTTTGGAATCCCAAGAATGTGCACTCTTCCTGAACCTGTGAACGTACCCCTCCTCAGGACCCTGCTGGTTATACAGACCTGTGTATCACTGGGACACGAGATGATGAAAACTAATCACCTAGTAGGACAGAAAACCTGCAGGATTCTGGGTCTTGAGGCTTGTTATCTGGTTGACCTTATTATTGCACTTCCGGTAGTTTAAAGTAACAAATAACGCATGTTCGGAAATCTATTTTGCGCCAAAACCCTCCTTCTCTAGCCCGACATCACCAGTTTACAAATGCGATTTAGTTTGGAAGATCTTTTCAATTTCCAAGGGCTGTTCTCAACCAAGTGGACAGACCTACAACCAATCAGAGCAATGAAATATGTGACGCAGCCCTGAGCGAATCCTGTTGGAAGTACAGCAAACACTTTATCAACAGCAGCAGCTTTCAGTGCAGTTGTTTGTTCCTCTTTTAGAGAAAATATACCGTCCAGTTCGTTTGCTACGGACGCATTTGCAGATTCAGAACATTCCCAGTTTAGATGAATGGCTGTGATTGGTCGGCTGGAAATCTGTGTGAATGTGAGGGGGACCGGACGCATCTGTCAGAGCAAATAAAACACGAGATCGGTCTGGTTCCCAGGCTCCTTCTCCTCCGGGTGGATACCAAAGGCCCCGATCCTCAAACCCTTTTCTACACAGGAGGGGTGTGATATTCAAACAGCTCTGTCGTGTGTACCTGCCAAACACCACCTCTATCACTTCTACTACGCCGCTCTTTCTGAAGCTTTTCAAACAGTCCTCTACGTGTTGACCTCCTGCGCTCGGCATCTGTCCCTGGGTCAATGCCTCATGAGTCTTTTGACAGCTGGAAGGTTTACCAGCAGCGCTGGACAGGTGCCAAACTTCCACTGAACCGTGACCCCTCCAGCAGCACGGTGGACATGCCGTTACCGTCCTCTGCAGCTGGGAGGTAACGGAGAGGTGTGTGTTTTTTCATTTACAGGTGCAGGCTCTGTGGGAGGGGAAACATCTGAGAGGAGAGCCAAAAAAGCTCGTTTCTGCTTTTTGTGGCTGCTAAACAACGCTGATCTTTGGCATGTGCAAGAAAGACTTATGAGCCCGTTCCTCTCTGTGTGTGAAAATCCCGTATGAAATGTGTGTGTGTGTGCGTGTGTGTGTGTGTGTGTGTGTGTGAGAGAAAGAGAGAAACGGTACATGGGGATGGAACGGCTCCGCTGCTGAGGCACGTTGATGAATTACCAGTCCGCTACTGTTGTCATGTTTGAAGTCAGTTTGCCAGAAACGCACTGACTGAATAAAGAGCTGGAACGAGCAACAGGATTCTGACAGAAAAGCAACGCATTCATCCAATTAAGGCGACCTCTGCTGTATTAGATATTAGTGGTTGAATGTTTGGCTTTCATTGACAACGGTCTGCGTTCTATCAGTGATGGATGGAAAATAATACAATGCCAATAATACAATGTGGATATTGTCTCAATTCAATATGTTGACCTTTGAGAAATCCCCAAATTTGTCGAAGTATGTTGACCAACAATAACACCATTAAAATGATTATTTCAAGCTTCAAGTGAAGACTTGGCGTATGTGCCTTAACAGATACAGTGGTTTGTCAAGGACACAGTGCGTCACATGCACACGCAGACAGCACAGTTGGATTTACAGTCACATAGAGAGCCGTGTGTGAGGTGTAATGTTGCAGAATAAGAATCCTACTTGTTCATGAGGTCAAAGCCTTGGTCTGAGAGCAGCGCTCCAAAGCGCTTTCGCAGGTTGTTGTAGGGATACTCTGTGAAAGTCATCTTCTTCACAGCGGGCAGCTCGCCGTAGCCTGGCCAGATCTTCTCACTGGGTGACCCCAGATCCTACACGCAGCACGCACACACACACACGCACAGAGTGTACACACACACACACACACAAGTCAGCAGACAGCAAACTGTTAGTGAAGGAGACACGGATATGAGATATTCAAAAGTATTCATCGACCACAGGCGCGTGGCGATAGACCAGTGCTAAGTATATTTCAATACTTTATTCATCACTTGGGAGGGCTAAATGACATCAGTCCACACGGCTGTCATGTTTTATGCAGATCATCCACTGAAAAGCATTTAGCCGACTACTTTTTCTTTCGGGTTTTGGCTCTGCTTGAGGTTTCTGCCTGTTAAAAGGGAGGTTTTCCTTGCCACTGCAATTGTTTGGTAAATAAGAGTACGGTCTAGACCTGTTCTACATGAAAAGTGTCCGGAGATAACTTGTTATGATTTGGCTGCTATATAAATAAAATTGAACTTTACCTGGCTGTGCAGCAGAAAACACTGACACCGTGCCAGCGTGGCTCTACTACCTCCCCTACTATGGAAAAACCCTATATGGTGAGAGTCTCAGTTTCATAATAACTCGCTCTACCAACAGCTCCACCCTGTGGTGCACCTGCAGAACTCCATGCTGACCTACTCTTGACAGACAACACACTCAAATGATTTACAGGCCGTAAACAGAAGAGCTTCACCCTTTATGGTGAGGATTGACTGCGTTTTATAAGGGAAAATGAGGGCATTTACCTTGAAAACCTTGTTAATTTGGTCAATTTCAGATTTTCCAGGGAAGAGAGGTTTTTGGGTGAGGAGCTCGCCAAATATGCAGCCCACTGACCACATGTCCACAGCTGTGGAGTACTCCTGCGGAGAGAAGAGCAAACACAGTGGCAGTCCACAGAAACATAAAGTAGACCGTCTGCTTGGCAACTTCTGCGCTGGAGTGTGTGAGTATGTGAGTGTGTGTGAGTGTGTGTGTGTGTGTGTGTGTGTGTGTGTGTGTGAGAAAGTGCTCTGATGGGCTGCTGGATCGCTGACATGTGGCTGTGTAAATCATACACTGTAAAACTCAAATAGTGTTTCAGCAGCATTTATCTTGTAAACCAAATTCTTCTCGGATGTTGTCTTCTCTTGGAAATATATCTTTATGGAAACAGGATGATGCAACCACCTCTATGAACAGTATTTGTACATTCGGGTTTTGCAGAGGTATTGGATGTGGTTCCTGACTGTGAAGTGTGGAAGTGTGAGTTATGAATTACCCACCTTGGCTCCAAGCAGCAGTTCTGGTGATCGGTACCACAGGGTCACCACTACAGGGGTGTAGGGCTTCAGGGGGGAACCGTACTCCCGGGCCAAACCAAAATCACCAATCTAGAGTAACAAGGCAGGTGGCTCACGTTAACACCACTACATTTCATTCTGTGTAGAAGAACAACATCTCAGGATTAATACGAGTTTGCACGCAACTTCACTCTTATGATACACAGAATTATTTCACTTGCTGCACACTGCCTGAGCTGCCCTCGCAGGAAAAGAGGAGCTGTTGCCACGGTAACAACCGACTAGCCCCTTTAGTTTGCAGGACCTGAGTGAGAAGCAAAGTACCAGCGTACCTTGAGGATACCCTTGTGGCTCAGCAGCAGATTGGACGTCTTCAGATCGCGATGGAGAATCCAGTTATCGTGGAGGTGTCGGACACCTCGGAGCAGCTGAATCATCAGAGTCTTCACTTCCCCTGAGAGAGAAACACAAGTCAGAGCTGCTGTGAGGCGACGGGAGAGACAACCAGCGCAAAAACCAATGTTTTAACTACATTACCTGGCAGAAAGGGCTGTTTCATGGTTTCCATCAGACTCTTCAGGTCATGTTCTACATAGTTCATCACAATGTAGATCTTGTCCATATTACTTCCAACAACGATTTCCTAAAACACGAGAAAAAGCAAGGGTTAGATTTAGCTAGAACACTTCAGGACACACATTAGCCAATAAAACAGTTGTATGTATGAATAAGTAATAAGCAAGTTCTCTCACCCTCACGGTCACGATGTTTGGGTGCTGAGCTTTCAGGATGGTGTTGATTTCTCTCAAAGAGGTGATGGGGAAGCCCTCCTTCTCCTTCTCCATCTTCAACCTTTTCAAGGCCACAATCTCATCTGCAAACATGAGAACACGTTCGCGGTTTCACCGATAAACACGTCTGGGAAAGAAGCCCAAAAGCAAAACGGACGTGCGTTTGTTTTATTCTCCTACCCGTCTTTTTGTCCTTGGCTCTGTACACCACGCCGTAGGTTCCCTCCTCTATTCGGTTCAAGCACTGGAACTCCTCGACACTGCGACACCCCTGGAAAAAACAACACGCAATCAAAGGCTTCAACACACTCTAGATGATCAGGTGATCATTTGTGGCCTCGCTGGGTGAACGTTTGCACCACGTCTGCGCCGACCTGTAAAGCAGGCAGATATTTGGGCAGCTCCTTCTTCAGCTCCACGGGTGAAATCGGGGGAGAGTCTGGGATGTAGTTCTCTTCAGGGGTGGGGGAGCGAGAATGAGTTACAGAGTGGGGCGTGGGGTCGCCCTCTGCTGCTTCGTCTTCCTCCTCCTCCTCCTCCTCCTCTTCCTCCTCCATGTCCTCACCGCTCTCCTCGGAGTCGTGGTCGAAGCGGGACTCTGGCACTGTAAGGGACGGGGTGGGGGGGTCACTTCTGTGCTGGTAAGTGCATTTGAGCTGTAGTACACTACAAGCTGTAGCAGCTTCACAGGTGACACGTTCACCCACCTGCAGGTATGTGATTCCCGTTTTCCCTCTCCTCTTCGAAGTCTTCCCCCGACTGTTCGTCCTCACTCACGTCCTCTGAAAGAGACGAAGGAGACACGTGCGTCAGAGCGGCGCTGCGGCGGGACTGGACTTCACGCCGCGACGTGAACCACCGCCGTGGAGCTTTTACCTGCGCTCTGCTCCGACCTCCCTGAGCCCGAAACAGACTCCTCCTCCTCTTCCTCGCCCTCACTCTGGCTGCTGGACTCCTCTTCGTCGTCCTCCTCCTCGTCGTCAGAGCCTGATCCAGATGCTAGACAGGGAGAATAAGACATTTTTCCTGAACCTGTGTTGTGTGGTCGTGTGTTAGAAGCAGTACGTTCCCGCGGTGCTTCTGATCCACTGATCCCTTCTTGTAAAGTAAAAGCTACAATGACTAACAAGAGTGGGTGATTGTTCTCATCCCATCGCCCTGATTAACATCTAAACTCCCTGAGAGAGTGTTTCACCACTTACGGTGATGAATAGAGCAGTGGGACAACCCTAGCACTACTTCTTGGTGGTATAATGGTCACGTCTGCTGGCTGCTACGTCTGTAGGTTGTATCATCGTCCATTACCCATGGAGGATTCTGCGGTGCTGGTCTTCCTCTCGCTGTCACTGATGTCTTGGAGGTCTGCGAGCAGGTCTTTGCCCTCTGGCTTCTCCTCCTTCGACGCTGCAAACGAAAGCAGCGTGAGCTATGCTGAAACATGTATTGCTGATTACAGTTAAGCAAAAAATACAATACATTTATTTAAGAGACTCCGAAGTGACATGCACTCACCACCACTTCTCCGTGGCTCGCTGGGCTCTGATTTGTCCCGGGGAGTGCGGGCGGGACTTCGGCTGCGTTGACTTTGTTTTGGCTTGTCATCATACTCGTCGGGTAGCATCCGATGGTGAGGCGGCACTGTTGATAGGAAAGTCTCTGAAAATTCACTGCTGCAGATTTAGCATCACAAGGTTCGAAAAACATGACTGACGACAAAACAGTGACTCTGGATGCTTTGGATTTTGTGCTTCAAGAAATGGCTGACCATTTTATTTGCTTTCTTTCTGAGACTGAGGTGAGAAGGTCGAGATGAGAGGGTCGATATCAATCTCTCAATATCAAGTTAAATGTAAAACCGTTTAATGCCACTGTTAAATTTAAAGTCAATTTTGCAATAAAAATAAACATCAAATGTGAAATTAAGCCATAGTCTTTGATTAAACACATATATTAACGGTTCAAAATTATAAATTGGAAAAATGACAACAGGTTGAGTTAAAGAACATTTGTCCAAATGTTTATTAGTGTGAAAAAAATATTTGTCCTTAATATTAATCACACGTGTCTAACAGCCAAGACTCTGAAATGAAGCTGTATCAAGGTAGAATGATATAATTTAATGTAATTTAGATGCCACCAGTTCAAACTGACATAAATGGGACTTGCTCTGAAATACTGGAGGTTAACGGCTAAACAGAAGCACCGGAGAAAGGGTTAAAGCTAACTAACTCCTCCATGGCTCCGACCGATGCTACAGTGGTCACCAGGGTAGCAAAAACCTAAAAGGCTGTAACAGGATATGGGATTTTGCGCCTTTGGTGAAATTTAGACTGTGCTTACAGCTTTTAATAAACCAAAGACTATTTCAACCCCGATGTGTCATCTGAGGAGCTGGAACAATGAATCATACAGACTGAAGGCAGAGGGACACCGCTATGATGGCTATATCTTAGAAACATGCCAGTTGTCATTCACTGACCTTCTCGCCGAGCGCCGCGCTCTTTGCGCCGCTCCTCAGCCCTCCTCTCCCGATCCTTCAGCTCCCGTTGCTCTTTCTGCTGCTCGCGCAGCTTTCTGTCTCGCTCGCGCTGGCGCTCCAGCTGTTCCAGCCGGTCCCTGTGGTCCAAAAAAAACCCAGGAGAATCCAATCGAGGTCTGTCCAGACAACCAAAAATCCAATCGTGTCATTGTTTGCTTGTGTTTAGTGAATAATTGTGTTGTTAAAGCTTGTTTCACTCAAACATGCAGATAGTTTATTGGTGCAGGACTGCTTTGTTATCTTCACAGCTATAACTCAATGACAACAACTCAACCCACGTGGGTTTGTTGTTGGGCTTGATTTACTTTGCTTGTAATAAAAACACATCTAGTCTTGCTATCTGGACTCGATTGAGTAAAGTGTGAATAAACGATGGAGGTTTTTAACAATTAATGTTTTGTGTAACTTCAGATGCTTTACGTCACATGGACACATACACATACAGTACATACAGTAGCTATAGATTTAGGGGGGGGGAGAGAAAAGAAAAGACATTTAGATCAGTTTCATGTTGCTCTGGCTTTAACATCCTAGCAAGGGGACAAACTGAATACACACCAACAAAACAGGTTCATTCAAATCGAATACTGATCAAAAGAATAAATACAAGAATAAAAAAAGAATTATTAATTAAAGATAATCTAATATGTATTTAATGCTCACCTCTCTCTGCGTGAATGAGCTCTGGCCTGTTCCCTTCGTTTCTGCCGTTCCCAGTCTCGCCGGGCTTTGTCTTCCTCCCATTGACGCTTCCTGCGTTCGCTCTCCCGCTCTTTTTCTTTGTCTTTGGGTCGCGGGTGTTTCACTGCTGTGGAAGGAAAAACCAGTTCAAAACATGTTGTATTCAGCTGTAAAACACGCTGGCGTTCATGTAATCTAGCAGCACTCCCTCACCTCCTTCGGCAGAGTGACTGCGATGACGTCTTTTGTCTTTTCTCTTCTCCTCCTTCCTGTGGTGAGATTTGTCTTTTCTTGCTATTTGCTGTGGAGGCTTAATTGCTAGCGATTCATCTTCCTCTCCCCTGCAAAAAAAGTACAAATAAACAACATTGTAAGACACTAAAGTAGATTCGACAGCGTTCCTTATCATTTTTAAACCATGACGTACACACTTTGATGTTAAACTACTGCATGCATGCATACTTTTACCAGAAAAATACACTTTTATGAATTGGCACTAAAATTAACTCAAGTTTGTTTCCTACAGTCCAACATACCTGTCCTCTGTTGAGTCATCCCGTGTGTACGGGGAATTACGAATTGTTATTTCCATCCTTTGATCCCGTAGTTCTCCTTCCTCCGGAGTGTCTCGTTTGGCTTCCCGATCATTCGCCTGTGGAACAGGGCCCTGTGTGAACTGTGCGAGACAAGAAGAGCAGAATATGTGGTTAACGTCAGAAAGGCATCAATAAAATGCACTCAGATGAGGAATAAGGAGGTCAGTACAAATACAGGGACACTTGCAATGTAGCTACCGCTGTTCAATGTATTCAATTTTAACACATTTCTTGCCAAAAAAACACCAGAACTTTTTTTTATTTGGGAAACTAAACTCTTATGTTAAAGAATAAAACATAACGATGAAACTAAAACAACAAAAAACATATGTAGATCATTTCTAGTCATTCTTTTTAAATAAATTAGCATGGTCAGTTTTAATATGACAATTCTACAACAGATAAAACTTCACAATTGCTCATTTTAAACACACAACATATGGGACCAACATTAGTTTTGAGATACTTTACATTTTTCTGGCGCTTGGGATCTGTTCTCTCTTCTAACTCTCTTCTGCGTTTCTTCTCTAGTAGAATTTCGTCAAGAGTTTTTACTTTCCAGGTCTCCTTTTCGTCCCCCATCAGCGTCCACTCTCCACCGCCTTCTCTCCATACACACACGTTCATTACATGTCATTTCAAGGATTAGGTTTATAAAGAACAAAACAAACCAATACACATAATATTACCCAATAATAGTGTATTATTAATAATATAACATTTTAAAAGGAGTGCTTCTGGTTAAACATGTTTACTTTAGATACTACTTAAGTAACATTTTTGATGCAGGAGTATTTTTAGACTCTGGTATTTCTACATTTACTAAAGAAAAGGATCAGAGAACTTCTTCCACCACTGGTCCTGCCCCACCTACATGCGCAACAATGCAATGCTGCAAACGTGGTGATGTTTACGACAGATGAGCCTGTGCGTACTACCAATAAAGAAATGGTTCATCTCAGGTCCTTATATTTTGTGAAGTTTGGCATGAGGAACCCCATCATGGGTACGCTTAGGTTTACCCTCGCAACGTTACAGCGTGAAGCTAATATGCCAGCTAGAGAGACGTAGATAGCCCGCTAACGTTACATGTGTTTATAAATATAAAGTGGTTGAAGTATAATGTAGCATTATATGCCTGCATATTAAGCGAAATGGCAGACGAGTTAACTGCGTCTAACATTAAACCCGCGTTGTGTTGTGTCAAGTGACTGATGCTAACACGTTAGCTAGCTAACGTTAACTAGCTAAAACTAGCATGGACGATTGTTGCTAAACAGCTTCTGCAGCTAATTACGTGATTTTAAAAGCAACGGTGAGTTCAGCTGGCAGGGTGAACACTGGTGAACCAGTAAATGTGTCCGTAGCTCTAGTTAAAAGCCTAGATAAATTAAACGAAGAAATTAACCAGCGGGCAGGTGAAATGGTTAAACAAACCTGAAATATGCGCAGCGGTATTATGGCACACCGGAAGTCCTAACGTGTGTGCGACGTCCGTAACACTTCCGGTGTGAAACAATTATTTCCTATAATGTAATGTAATATAATATAATATCTAAACCTAAAATATACATTTTGTTTTATCTCAACTTTTTATATATCAAAAAGCATATATGTTGTCTTTCCTACTTATCCAACATGTTCTCTCTGTGTTTGTTGTGTCAGGATAAAAAAAACCCTATTGACTGTTCACAGTATGGTTTGCAGGTCATAAATTGATTAAAGTAAAAGTCATTAAGGCAATAATACTATATCTGTATCTATCTATATGATACACCTCTGAGCTACCAATAGCACAAATACCCTTATTGGGAAAAATAGGTGAGGGAAAAATAATCGTTTATGATGGTGAATTTACATGAAAGGGAAGAAGATGGAACTTGAATATAACTTAGGATCTACTGATATCTGTAGATATATCTGCAATTATCTGTAAATATACATCAAACACATGGGAAGCTGTACAACCCCTTTGGAGTCATCTATCATTATGGATTTAAGACCTAGTTACAGTAAAAAGACAAACCAATGGCATGCTTGTGTAAGATACTGTGTACGTTTCCTGTGTTTATCATCTGATTAAAATTATGCAGTGACTTTGTAAGAGGTCTCACCAGCAAACAAAACAGACAGAGTTAAAGGAAAGGTCCTTTAACTCATCTTATGTGGATACCCTTGTATATTTCGACGTTGATGCGGGATAAAGATGTTGTAGTAATTGATGCGATATGTGTCTGAATATGAATGTCATTTTGAGGTGTGTATAATATTTCATATAACAAGTTCTTACCTCTCAAAAGCCAGAAGAAGAGCAGGTGTTCATTTATGAGCTTAACACCTGTCCACGAGGGGACAGCAGCGTGCCCCATGGATAACTTGCAGGTCCCCTGTGAAGTCCTAAGCTCAGCTTTGCTTAAAATGTGCTTTATGTGACATTTTACAAAGTAGGTCACCACCTCAAGGATACATTACTATATTTATGGTAATAACATGAGTGAGTAGAGATTACTGGATTGTTTTACATTTAAAAAGACCAGAGGGCGCTGTTATTCCAGCATGCACAGAGCTTTAACATGTTTAACTTCTGCAACAGAGCCAAAGAGAAACCCTTTGAAACAACAGAGAAGTAATACATTTAACCAAATCACATTTTCGTGCAGGAGAGGGAGTAAATTGAAAATCCTGTTTTGCTTTGCTGTCAGCTATATGCACAGGATGTGATAAATCCGGAGATTAACAAACCACCTGATGCTTAAATTGCCCTTTATTACTGAGAAAGAGTCATATAAGGAGGCGATAGACAAAAGCTGTGATATAATCAATGAGTTTATGACAGACTGACCTCAGTGAACACATGAACTATGGCCGAGGTCTCTTAAGAGGACTGAGGAGGCATGACTCTCTCAGTCTCAGTCTGGCTATAAAAGTGCTGAAAAGCAGAGTTTTCTAGACAAGTGGCAGACTGTTTCAGACTCATACAGGTGAGCACACATGGCGTTTATCTGAATATTTAAATGTCGGAAAGAAAAAAACCCACGAGAGCGTAAAAAAGAAAATATCTGAACATTGTCATTGAAAAACAGCATAAAAAGGTAAAGAATATCAAGTTCACGTTTTGTTTTCAAAGCCAAATGTTCTTTTCGATGTCAGATGTAACTGTCACTGTTGTGGCTCCATACAGACAAACCTCCGAGGAGAGAAATGACCACCCACACGGACTCCAACAGTGCCGGCAGCGTGCAATATGACCGCTGGAACGAGGACAACATCAACATGAACGTAGAGGCGTCGCAGTCTACTGTGATGAGGTGAGAAAAAGTGATGCAAAGGTCAAATGTAAAGGTGAGAACTCTCTGATCCTTCTGAGGAGCAAATAAATTGAGTTATAAGAAGATGTGGATGATGTAAAACCATATACTGGGACATGTGTGGGTTTGATGGGGTTAAAAAAGGTTAGTTTCATGTCACAAAATATCAAATTAGCTTTTAAATCCTGACATCAGTTTAATGGTAAAGTTTTATAGTAAAAAAACAGAGACAATGTGGTGAAACCAGGTTGCAAAATAATGTTAGAATGACAATAGTTGACCAAATTATGACCTTTCTGTTAAATTCACAGGCTCTACAACAGAGTGTGTTTCGGCAGCACTGGAATAGCTGTGAAGGCGGCAGGAGCTTTGGCTGCACTGGTGTCCATTTACATGATAGGATACGTGACAGGATACTACGTCCACAGGTGCCCATCTGGATAAACCACAAGTTAAAAAAGCTTTGTAAATAAAACTCACACCATGTTGGTTTTATGTTAAAGGGAAATAAAATGAACTGTGATTTTGAAGTCATGTCAATCTAGATTATATACACTACCGTTCAAAAGTTTGGGGTCACATTGAAATGTCCTTATTTTTGAAGGAAAAGCACTGTACTTTTCAATGAAGATGACTTTAAACTAGTCTTAACTTTAAAGAAAT
>JAVQJD010009939.1:0-15982 GCA_036023655.1 Nannoperca australis | reverse complement strand
TATACATATTAATCTGAGCACAAACTTTTTAGCTCGTGTGTATATATATATATATATATATATATATATATATATATATATATATTAGTATGAATGAAACCCTTCATATGTGTTGTTATCAGGTGAAGACCTCATATCTCCATTAAGAGAAAAGCAGACTTTAGATGGACTAAGGTGCATTTTTGCATTAGTTCTGTCGTATTTTGAAATAGTTTTAAAAGAAAAATCCCTCGAAACACTTAAGCTGTTAAATTGACATTTAAAGCAGCACCACCTGACTCTTTTTACATTACAAAATTGCACCATTGAATCCTTTTGGATTGTGGGGGGATTTGAGGAGATTTGGGGGTGCTACTTACATCATTACTATGTTATAGCACAGCTCACAGATGATCTCGCTTCCTTAAGAATGTGATATTTCTCCTGGATATGATGAGGCCACAACCTTATATACAATCACAGTTAATGTACTGCTGTTTACACTGGTGTCATTTTGAATAAAATGTTAATGTAAGATGTCTCATGTAGCCGATGACAGAAGAGGGGATAATATACCAGCTGTCCCCCGTTTAAAACCGTATGTGTTCTTTCTGTAGTTGGTCTTTTTCTTTGACACAATTATTTCGATATAAAACCGTGTAGATGTACTAAAACCAGTACAGAGCCTGAACACGCATTCTTGGGCAAATGCTGAATCGCAATCAACTTTCTGATTCGAATCAGCTAAATGTTAAAAAGTAAACTGCGTTCGGTCCTTTTTAAATTGTGAGATTGCGCAAAAGTGTAAACTGAATGAAAACGAGGCCTCCTGCGGTTTTGTAAGTTTGTTAACATCTACAAATGTGTGTGATTTTCATCCAGGAGTTAAGCCCAAGAGGAAGGAAGGAATGGTTAACTAACAGGAGTGTGCGGAAGGTTTTATAAAATTACATATGCATCTTTTGTACTTTTCATGTGAATATTTTTTACCTTTCACAGTTGGTGTGATTGTGACGGCACATTAATAATAACCATTTTATTGGGAGTTTTTTTAATACATAATTTCCTGTTTGGTCAGTAAGTCCCATAATGTACATGTGTAGTGTATATAAATAAAAACAATCACTTTGGTAGCTAATTTGATTGAACACATTGTGACCAGTTGCTCTACTGGGGGGGGGGGGGGGGGGTAAATACATAAGAACATTTTATGAATAAATGGTCATTTTTGTATGGAATTGTTTGCATACATTATGTGTGTCATTAAAAACACTTAAAAACTCCAATGTGTTTTGATCCATCACAGAGAGTGAAAAACATGTTTTTTCTGTATTCAATTCTCTTTCCTCTTATTTCAAATACCACACCTCTTATATAAACTGCATTAAATCCTGAGGTCACTGGTAAATACGGTGACCTTGTGGTGCAAAATGTTGGACACAATGCACTAACAAAATGTAAAACAACATTTTAGAGAATGTAACAAAACCAAAAACCGCAAACACAAGATATTTTCAAAATACAACATAACAGAAAGCAACTTTTATTGCAGATTTTGGTTTTGTTCTTGTGTTTTCTGTTTTATTGTTTTGCACCACAGGGCCACCGTAGACACGTTTCAACGATGATATGAAATACAGGTCTCATTCTTAAAATAATTCAGATGTTATTTTCTTCAGACCATTATGATTGAAAACATAAATAAGTAAATTAAACCATAAAATATTGATTGAATTGTATCAGACATAATCCACTGCAGGTTACAACAGACTGTTCCTGCCACCTAGTGACGATAACTGAAAACTACAACAGTAGTGTTTCTCTAAAGGAGAAAGAGCACAAGAGACTCATTTTATTAGTTTGAATTATTTGATTCATGTTTACTAGATCACCTGATTTCTTTTCTTTTTGTTCCTTCATGTGGGAAGTAGCTTTGTCATTTCCGCTGACAGCAGCAATACACTCAATAAATATGTAATACTCATATAACTTAACATCCAGTTTTACCCTTTATTTCCTCTTTAAGCTTTAAAGGTGAAGAAGTCACCTTATTCCATGCTGACATTATTTGGCCGGTTCCAGCTCTTTGTAAAAACGACATTGTGAAATAATCACAGCTAAGACTTTTTATCAGATTATCATATTCCTGATGTCCTGTGCTTCATTTTATTCACAATTCCCCCCAATTTCAGCCTGACATATTTGGCATCTTTGGAACCACGATTTGGGTCCATCAGGGTTTTTAACCAAATATGTGGAGACATGAGAGGAAACAAGAGAGTGAGAGATGCAAAAAAGGTGCCCGACCGGATTCGAACCAGAGACGCTGCCGCTCATGTCGGCAGCTTAAATGAACGCAGAGGATTTTTTCCAAAATTCGGTTTCTTGCTAATTATACATAAAAGTTTCAGTGGTAACTCTAAAGCAGGCCAGGTATCGTTTCAACCACCGAACTGTTCCAAAAGAAAATATTTAATAATCCAGGTGGGATGAAGGCCAAGAAGTCAAAGTCCATGGTGGAGAGGTTCAGTATGAAAAAATAATTTGGTGTGAATACAGTTCCTTTCCTGTATGTCTTAAACATCTCCCAGATGATGGCAATAGATGCAGGAAAACCAAAAGCAAAGCACAGCACTGTACAAACAGCCCAAATATATCTGCCCTCTTCAAGTCCGTCACACACCTGAAAGTCAAATTGTTCCCAGACAAATCCAGATGAGGCCGAGGTGTTGGAAAGACGCTTCGAGCGAAGAAGTATCTCAAGCACCATTATTGAGCAGAGCAATTGGGAGGATAAAATACCTGAGAGGCAGATATATTACTTTATAGCATGACAAACAAACACATACACACTACATGCTGCAAACAAGTTAGTAATAGTAAATATTTAAAGAGCAAGCAAATGGAGAAGAAACTCCTGTCACTCTCAAATGTTTCGACACAGACACAAACTGTACCTTTTTATGAGGTTTTGTAGAGATGTTTGTGCTGAGCTGCTACTGTGTCTTGTTGCCTTGACAAAAGTGTCTGTTGCAAATGTATGTGCATTGACATCATTTAAATTCATGACTTGCTGTTAGTGGCGGTTTGGCAAATCTTCCTATTTATGGAAAAGAGCAGACCCGCAGAGCACAGGAGGTTCACAAAGGCCCATAGGGGGAGAAATAATGAGGGTTTAGACTGCACTCCCAGTTGATCTCTTCTCAACTGACGGGCAGCAAGCCAAAGTTCATCAAAGTCATTACAATTCATCCTGAGGGGAGCATGAATGTCTGTACTAAATGCCATGGCAATCCATCCGATGGTTGTTGAGACATTTTTCTTAAAACTACAAATGTCATCTCATGGTGGCGCCAGAGGAAAAGTCAGATGATCCCAAAATAAGCCACTAGGATTCAATATCTAACAATAATATACTGGATCTTACAGGTAAAGGTGGCAAAGGAAAAGTAAGGGGATCACCAGTCAGCAGGATTCATCCTCTACGCACCACGAATATCTGTACTGTGTTTCTTGGCAATTCATGCAGGAGTTGTTAAAATATTTCACTAAAAGCCAAAAATATCAATTGGCTGGTGGCATTGGATTCAAAATCAGGGGATCGCCCAGTTCAAATAATTTATCCTCTGGGGACCACGAATGACTGTACAGCATTTAATGGCAGTCCATAAAATAGCATGGCCAAAAAAATGGAATAAAAATGACTTTGAAGAGAGCAAAGGCAGGTCTACCATACATCCAACCTTGAACTGAGTAAATATTGAAACACTCAAATGAATGTACCTTAAAATAGCCATTATCCTTTATCCACCAAAAGTGATGCAAATATCATCAGAATTTGCAAACAATGTGTTGTGGAAAGCAAATGTTGTTTTAGAAGTTAGCAGGTGGAAAAAAACAAGGCGGGGGCCAAATTTTACTTCTCGCACATAACAGGCAAATGAAGTGCCAGAGCTCAGTTCTGTTATTACTTGCTGTCATTGCTGATTGATAATCTCACAAGTATTGCTGAAGTTAATCAGAGGTCACTGGGTTGAATGAGCAACCAGTCTTGAGCGGAGGTCTGAAAAGAAGCTACGTGTCAGGTAAAAGGAGGTGGGTGGAACTGTTGCCTTCGTGTGCACTGTTGGCATTCTGCTGCTTTTTTCTGGTAAACATTACTGGTGTGCTCATGGTGCATGCAAACACCTTGACCTTTCTACCAGCATTACAGCAAAAGGGTCAAATGCAGCAGCTAAATGTGGGGAGGCTCCCAGTGTGCGAAGGCCAGGAGGAAACGGTAGAAATAGCCTTGTATGACCTGATTTATTTTTCAGGACTAAAAATAGATTTATGTCCCAATTAGAGAAAAATCAATCAAACTCACCATCATCTACGGAAATGCTCAACATTTATGTTTGCACAAAGGCAGCTCTTTCTGTGCTGAGATTTTCAAACAGCTTCTCAGGTGGAGCCCTTCCTCTGCGATGCTGCCTTCACGTGACTCTCGTAAGCCCTCCATTCTGAAGCTGTATATAAATCTAAAAGTTCTCGTTGAACATTCAAGTTGTGGGCAGTCAAATCACAAATAACGACAGAGTATGTTTCTGTTGGGTGAAAAGGCCGAGTGGTCAGCAGTGAAAGAAAGTGAAGAAAATGTTTTTTGTGCCTTCTTATGATAATTACGATACTCGTAAAGGCAGCAACAGCAGCCTCCGTGACGCTCATCATCTGCTATTTTTGTCCTCCGCCCGCCGCCATTGCTGCTACATTAGGAACATCTTTCAGCAGCTGTGTCCGGTGAATTTGACACATTTAACCGATTTGTTTTGTATGTAATGTTTAGCGTTTACCGCCGGGAAAACGCAGTCCACCGACTACATGGACTCAACCTAGCTTGCTTCTGGTGAAATTACGCAACGTTAGCAGAGACAATAAGCTACATTTGTGGAATAGCTAGGCGGTTGCTGCAACGCGTTCGGGGTCTTCTTTTCCTCCTGGTTATCAGCTAGTTCTCACCCAAAGGTTATTTGTAGACGCTTTGAACATGTCGCTACACGGTAAGCGTAAAGAAATCTACAAATACGAGGCGCCGTGGACAGTTTACGCCACGAACTGGAGTGTCCGACCGGACAAACGTTTCCGACTGGCGCTCGGTAGCTTTGTGGAGGAGTACAACAACAAGGTAACTTCAAGGAACACATCTTGTCCCGTGTTGCTTTTTTTTAATGGCAGTCATGAGCAGCGGCGGCGATACCGTTGCACGCACATCTTAAATGTAACCGATTGGAGGAGGTTTACTGGATCAATGAAAAGTATATTATTATTTAGCAGTAGAATTGTTTTGCTCCCCCCCCCCTGCTCGAGGCCCCATATCAAAGCCAACTGAAAGTAACGGTTCAGAGCATATTGATCAACTAAAGGGTTTTAAGAAACGATGCCTGATTAGATCACGTGTACTGGTGCGGAATGACATTTGGTAACAGTTTAGTAGTATAATTAATTTAATCAAATTATAAATAACTATATACTTGTTTCACTTGAATTGTCTTATTTTCCTACTTTGTGCTTATATTTTCTTTTTCTTACATTACTGGAATTGGGTTTATCCGTTTTATTATAAAAAAATCTATTGTTTATAATTTTTATTTAAATTTGCTGCCCTGTGTGAAGCACTTCCTAACTTGGGTTTTGAAAAGTGCTATATAAATAAAGATCATTATGTACGAATCAGGACGGGTATTAATAAAGTGCTGTATGTTTAACAGGACAAGGGATATTTTCATCAATTAAATCATTGTTTGACAAATTCCCATCTCAAGTTTTTATATTTAACCTAAGTTTAAGTCATAATGCGTGTCGTTTACCGTTTCTGTATCGGCATATCTGACAACTAACAGTTAATCAGTTATTAAAATTGGCATTGATCAATTTTCTGTTGACATGACTTTGACTTTGATTAGTGTAGCTGTAAATAGCAACAAAATCGGTTTATTGATACAGTTGCTGCCGGCACAAGAGGGAACTGGAAACATGGTGATATTTCAAAGAATGAAAAATTCTGAAATGACAATGGAAATTCACCAGTGACTGACTGTAACACTACACTGGCTCACTCGAGGTGAGTTGGTATTGTGTCTCCACAGGTTCAGATAGTTGGTCTGGAGGAAGAGAGCTCCGAGTTTGTGTGTCGAAACACTTTCGACCACCCCTACCCCACGACCAAGGTCATGTGGATTCCCGACACCAAAGGAGCGTACCCTGACCTGCTGGCCACCAGCGGAGACTACCTGAGAATCTGGAGGGTAAGTCTGACCCAAGGGCTCCTGTAGTGGTAGAAAAACATTACAGAGCCCTTTATATGTGGACATGATTCCGACATCCAGCTCAGGCCCATGATTCAGGCTCTCGTATGCCAGAGCATGAAACCAAACTAACTCACATTAACAGCATGGAAAAGAAAAAAGATATTATGTGAACATGACATAAGGTCCTGTTTTGTTATGTTTTGTTTTTCCTTTTTCTTGAACTTTACAGACATTATACATGATACTCCAAATTCAAACTGATTGTGCTATAAATTCTACAAAGGTGTTTTAAAAGTTTATTACATTGTCAAAATCTATATTGAATGTACAACATTTATGACCAGACAGCTATAGTGAGTAAATTCAGCCTCCCCCCGTTTCTTTATACTGGAAAATGTTGATAGTTTTTCTTGCATAAAAAAGACTATTGTGCATGTGGTCTGTATCAACTCACTGAAGTGCACAAATATTGACAATAAATCGTTTCTACTGACAGGTTCCTTGATCTAATGCTCTTTTGATTCTGCCATTGGCAGCGATGTACCTGCTTATAGCACTTGCGATTCATTACCAGCCCTTACAAGTCTGATGAGACGTCCTGTTGTTTTCAATCATGGTTCTATGCACTTGATGTAAATCTCTTATTTTGGAAGTCGCTTTGGATAAAAGCGTCTGCTAGATGCCTAAATGTAATGTAATGTAATGTATCAGCGGAAGATCAGCGGGGAAGCACCTGCCAGACCCGCCCAGGCACAGACAAACAACACATAGAACAGACAGACGGAAACACAGGGAGGAGGGAAAACCAGGAGACACATAGGGAAGGTGGAGGGGGACAGCCCAAACCATGACAGGAATTGAGCAGAATTATTTTGTAATGGTCGCAGTAATATGTTGCTGTGGATATAAAATTACAACTGCCTATCAAAAGATTTACATTTTTAAAAGCCCTTTTGGATGGATGCAAGGATAGATTAAAGACACGGGTCAAGTGGCTCCTAAACTGTAAGTGTGTGTCCAGGACCTATCAGTTCATTTTCCAACCATGTGTGTAATGGTTTTAACTGTTGTTTCAGAAGACTTGCCTTTATTTTGGCATTAAGAAACTGGGGATAGTTATGATCAAAAATCTGATCAGAAGGAAATAAAAAATCAGTAATGGTGTAGGTGGTTAGGCTGACTTTCAGGATGACAGTAGAGACACTATCATACTTTCAGATTCGTGACAGAGACATCCACATCTGTAGGCACTGCTCATCCCTTCAATTTATTAGACCCTAGGGAGTCAACTTGGACAGCAGGGACCCTTGTTAGAGATCATATTTTTAATCTCTTCACATGAAATGATTGTACCCCTCATTCAACATTATGGATGAGATCCCATTAAAGAGTGTGCCAGGTTTATGTGTCACCAATGAAGCAATATGAAAGGAGCCAGGCAAGGAACAAATGATCCACTCCATCACCGCCAGATAAAAGTAAATGGATCATGTCTCTAAAAGTTGGTCTACTTTAAGACAGATTGCTTATTAAATGATTTGCATGTTTGAGAGGGAAAGAAAGAGACAGAGACATTTAGTCATCTTTTTTGTATGGTGATATAAAAAAAAAATCTTTGCAGGAGCCTGGTCTCTATCCCTCACTGTTCTAACTTGTGGTGACAACCTTGTGGTTATCTTGTCAGTACAGCTAAAACACAGTGGAATGTTTGTCATTTGTAGATAATTTTAATTGATAGTTTGCTGTCTTTTTGTTAGCGTACCATATGCCCTGCATAGGATTTCAGCAGTAATGGATATTGATAGTCTGGCTGGCTGCTTTCACTGTGATGATTTGAGTGTTTGACAGAACTGTTCCCAGACCTTTACTTTTCTCTCAGAGCAATGATCTTTTGTCTGTCATCTGTGCATTACATTTAGCCTTATAATTCACAAATTGGAAGTGAACATGGGTTCCAGTTTATGTTAAGAAAATTATACACAGTATAGTAGTATAGTAGCGATTGGTTTGAAGAAAACATAATCATGGGATTGCAGAAATGTAGGAAAATACATTTTTCAAGAAAGAAATCCTATGGAGAAGTTCCAAAACCCCTTAAAGTACAAAAACAGTTTGGATATATGCAGCACCATGGGTGACAGTCTGTAGATAATGAGGTGTGAAAAGATATCTTCTCTGAAAACAGTCCTAGATGCTCATTCTGTCTACCAGCTCACATCTGGATTCTGCACACAAGGTGACACCTTTTCAATGAATTATCCTGCAGAAGCATCTCAGCACTTAGTTTATTCCCAGGTGAAGGCCCTAGGAGGCTTCCACTTCACAGCTTCTCTCAATGAAATCCAATCTACTCGACTTTAATATGATTTTAATCTGCCGTTTCTCAGTACCATCCACTGGGGGTGCTGTGGTGAAGATATTGACTTTTTGTGAAGGGTTAAAACAGGTCACTGTGAATGCAAAAACATGGTCAGTGTGTAGGTGTCTTATTTAGCACCCAGTCAGATAGCAAGCTAGCAGCAGGCTGGCCCCTTATCAGTGTGTTACCTTAGTATAATTACAAGACACTGATCAACCTGGATATTGATTCTCTGTGTCTGATCAAATGTCAGGAGGAAGCAGAGGGGCAGAATCACGTGAAAGCTGTTCTTTTACACGTTTTTGGTTTTGCAGTGTGTCTCTTGCACTTCCAAGATTATAAACTGGAAGGTTTAACTAGAAAACACTTTTCATCACATCTGAGTAGAATTTGTGATGAGGTGAAAAAAAACAACATCAGGTGGTTGACAAAGAACCAAAACTAAACAAAAAGCTTGCCTACACAGGAGGGATTTCAGTCACATTTTTTTGTTTTTCAGAAACGTTTCTATTTAAATCAATACAAAAAAAGCTTTATTTTAAGAAATGCATTTGGACTTTGCACTCACCTGAAAAATTGTAGTGGAAACTACTGGATTTTGGTAAAGTCACGTGACTAGGACTAACTACTTTAGACTTGACTTGACAAAATTAAAAAAGACTACAAACACAAAGTTTAAGACTTATACTCGACTTTGGACTTGTTGATCTTGACCTGGAAATTACCTGTCTCGACTGGTAAGATTTGTTGGTTTTAACTTGGGACTTGACTTACACTGCTGGGACTGTATGAGGTCATCACCAGTCACTTGAAAAAACAACCAGATGGTTAAATTCCACCAGAATGTAACCACATCCACCAGGGGAAACAATACCCTGGGCCCAAGAGTCATTCAGAGCCGTCAAATGCAGAGGATGCCATCTCCACTGCCGTCCACTCAGTCTTCGCACACCTTGAAAAGGAGTACTATGCTCTGCAAGTCGATATTGGACTTGCTCACAAGCAGACACCAGTTAGTTTGGATTTGTGGTAACATCTACTCCACTCTAGTGCTACGCCGGAGCCCCACAAGGCTGTGTGCCCAGCCCCCTTTTTATTCACTGTGTACACCCACAACTGCAACACCAAACAGATGACACTTCCATTATTGGCTGGATGTCAAACAACAATGATACTTCATACCATGAGGAAATTAACAATCATACAGGGTGGTGCACAGAGAACAACCTACTGTTTAACATCAACAAAACTAAGGAGCAGATTGTTGATTTTAGGAAAAAGGAGGCAAAGACACACCCCTACATAAGTAGAGCTGAGGTGTAGCAGGTGAGCAGTTTTAGTTTCTTGGGATTGTGTCAAAGAGCAAGCAAGCAGTTTTAATAACAGAGAACCTGTCATCACACATCTCCACCCTGGTAAAGAAAGCTCAGAAAGTGCTGTATTTCTTAAGGAAACTTAAGAAAGCAAAATTCCTATATGTTCTTGTTAACTTTTACAGAGGAGCAATAAAAAGCATCCTGATAATACCTGCCATGCTGCTGTCAAGCTGGCTGTACTCTTTATTGCACACAATTTCAACACAGATCAGTATGCTCACGATGAGAATTAGACACTATTTTGAGTGTTATACATGCTATTCCATTCTTCCATGGATGCTTCCACAAGTGTTTTTAAGGCAATAAAGGTTGTTCTGGTTAATTCACAATAAAATCCTGGATAAAGAGGATCATTTATTTAAACCCTCCAACCAGCTCAGTGCAGTGAATGAAAATTTTAAAAATCAATTTTGCTGCAGCTTTTGTTAAGAGCAAGGACCAAGTTTTGACCTCAGCAGTCTGAATATGAATGGCTGCAATCAAGCCCTGGGAAACCAGTCATTATCTACCACCTTCAGCTGTCAACCTTCTGTTGCTCTCAACTTCTAATGGGCCTCTTTCTTCCCAGGGGATTTAGTTGCATTCAAAGATGTCATACTAGTGCTGAGAGGACTACCCTCCTGTAATGGTTTATTATTGATCAACATTTTTGAAATTATTTGAATCTGTAAGCTTGTCTGTTGAAACTCAGTTTACTTTATATGTCACTGATATGTCTATTCTGTACTACCAATATATGTTCAGTTTCAGTGCCAAAGCAGGATGTAGAATGTTCTGATGTGAAATATGGAGTACCTCAGGGCTCTCTTTTTGGTCCTCTGCTCTCCTTTCTTGATATTCCCACTGCTATGCTGATGATTTCTCAAAGTTTGACAGCCAACAATCTTGGTGATTTCTTTAGTGTGCTGAACAAGAGAGAGGGAATAGAAACAAATGTTACACCAAGATGGGCTTTTAGGTATTTGGCTGATGTCTGATTAATCCAGACTTAATTAATGTAATGTTTTGTTGTCAGGCCTGCTGCGTGCTCAAGGATTTGTAGTTTGCAAAAATAATTTTGATCTCTTTGTTTTACTCCAGTGCTCTAGAGACTCTCTATAAAAGACTAATAAAAAAATGGAGGATGACGGGAGTGACAGAAAAACAATTTAGTTTAGAAGGTGAATTCTAAAAACCTTCTACTCTCTGTCAGTCAAGAAGTCCAGTATCTATAATACAAGCTGGTGAGCCAAATTAAAATCACATAGCAACCTTTGTATTAAAAGATGCAGCAGCATCATATGGAATGCCAATGAAAAGTCTGCAAACAAAAGCCTGGTGTGGGCTTGCGGCTTTGAGTATTAACATCTTAGCATCCTCCACACTTCTCTGGTAAGCAAATTGCAGTGGATCAAGTTTTCCATCAACAGTTAACATAATGTGTTTAACAATTTTGTCGAAGTTTTTCATTATTAATGATGTTAGCGCAACTGGTCTAAAATAATTGTGTTTTAAATCATTAAGTGGCTTAGGATTTGTGTTCTTTGTGACAGGTCGAGGATTCCCAGATAGCAGGGATTTGGTTACAATCAAGTGACCTCTGGAAGATGTGTTGGAAGACACCACTAAACTGGTCTGCACAGTATCGCAATGTGCGCTAGCAGTTTGCGCCAGTTCATTTAAGTTAGAGCATGAGCTACAGAAGACACCCCAATGTGAAGCATCCAGCATTTCACAGTTTTTATTGTTTCCTCTTGTCCCTTACAGGTTGCCTTGTAGATTGGCAGAAGATGGAAAACAGCTCAAGGTCGGAGGTACATATTTACATATACAGTGTTACAGTACCTCTCATTAATGCAGAAGCATACTCTGCCTCTGGATTTGTTTGTTATGAGTGGTGGCCTGTCCATTTGAACAGGGTACCCACAGCCACATGATTGGCTGCCGCCTCAAAAATTTTATTCAGTTTTAACTTTTTTTTCCACCACCCCCTGCAGCCCACACCACTGCAGCCTGAACGCAATACCCCCGCAGATTCGCCTGATTCTGTCTGAATGTAGCCTTACTGCCAGTGGTCGAAGGGCAAGGAGTAACTCTGTGGGTCCTGTTGACAGCCTTGCTGCTGCCATTGTGGTGTCCACAGGTAAATTTACATAAAAGAGTCCAAGGTGCAGCAAAGTTCCCGAACTAGACTCCCTTCATGATTAAAAACACTTACACATAAACTCCAAAACAATAAATATTAGAAAGGGTTCACGCAAATAAAAAAAAACAACAAATACAAGCTGCTCCCGGATCGCACAGGTAGGGTGAGAGCCTTCCAGGTTCCTGCTTGTGTGTTTTGCCCTTTCAAACTTTTAAAGCTGATGTGTTCCCAGATGTCAGCAATTTACTTGGCAAATCCAATCCAGACATATTATCATGATAATGGGCCCTTGGTACAAATTCCCATAGGGCCCTTACCTTCACGTGCACAGTAGCACAGATCAATAATGTGTTATGTTGCTTATTGACATTAACCACATTTTAGTTCTCGATGCACAATTATCAACATATCCAACTCCTGGATGAGCTCAACTTCAGGGGCCATAAGTGTAGACAGATCAGATCATCAGATACAGTTTTACTGTACATGTTAGCGGATGTTTACCTTAATCCACAAACTAGTATTAGTTTTGTAGCTTTGATGGAGAAGACTAAGAGCACCCCTTTACTACAGGGCCATGGACACATGCCCACTTTGTCTTTTCATCTATGTTTCTGACAGAAATGATGGCCAAAACTATCACAATAGGATCCAAGTTGTATGAAATCTTTAGGTGTGGAAAAACTGAAGAAATTCATCATCATTTATCAAAATCAGAGGAGTCTGAACAATTACACTATACTTCCAGCAGTTATTTCAACATAAATGCAGAGCATAAATGCAAGGCTAGAGTGGAAGTAAAAAAAAAAAAAAATAAAAAAAAAGACAAAGGTACAGGGAGAACTGAGGGTTTGGAGCTAAACAGAAAGTGTGTTAGAATGTTATGCAGATGATGGCGGCTGGTGATTGATGGCTTTTATCAGCAGGAGCACACACACCCTCCGTTTCTCTGCCATCTCACTCAGTGCAGGATTAGCCACAGGATACATGGATTATTACACACACAGTTGCAAAACACACATGCAAGTGTACACACACATACAAACAGTTTTTTGTGCAGGCACATAAACACAACTCACTCTCTCCTCCTTAATCCGCTTCCCCTTCTCAGAAGATGCTGTGCATGTATGTGTGTGTGTGGGCTATTGGAGGGAGGTGTGAGTGTGTGTCGAGGGGGATTATGTGAAAATAGTTAAGATTTGATGTCAATAGAAATTTTTTCTAATTCTCCCTTTTGCCCTCAGAGCACATTTCCATGCTGACTAACGCACAATGGAAAACACAAAGAGGCTTGTCTCCATGCCTGCAGAGCACAAAGATTACTGTACACGCTTGTAATCTACATATTACTCTACTGTATGTTGCTAAAGGGCTCTTAAATGGTTTTGTTAAGTAGATTAGTCTCTTTGTATGCGTGTGTGTGGGTGTGTGTCTGATATTTGCATGCATTTGTGTGGCATTTGTGTGTGTGCTGCTGTGTGTGTCGATCCTAAAATGAAGCAAATGAGCAAGAATAAAATCAAAGACCAGAGACAATATAAGAAGTTAGTTTAAGGTTCAGTTAAGAACTTATATACTTCCTTATATGTATATACTTAATATATCCTAAAATGAATGTTATGCTTTAGCATAATGCAATTATGCTTAACTGGATAAAGGATTAAATGGTGGAGTAGACTTCAAGTGGATATATGTTTTTAATGTTGTGGGTCAGTTTGATCCATTTCTGCTTAATATGTTGACAAACTGATGTGTTGTGGAATGTGAGTAAATTCTGTCTACGTGTTTAAGTAACTAAGTTTTTATGTATGCACACAGATAGCTAAATTTTGTCAGTATAAAAGACGGATTGGAAATTCTTCGTCTCCTTTGTCATTGCTGGTTTTGACCAATTGCTGCTCAAACTAGTTCAAGGCTGTGATAATAGTGTTTGCTCTCTGTTTCCTCTCAGCAGGACAAAACAAGTTTAAGACAAGCACATGTGCATTGCAGTATATTTACTTTTAACAAACAGACATTTTCTCTGCTTGACTGTGCTCTATCTGCTGTGTTGGTTAACTACTATCATTCGGTCTAATTGTGTGCTGTTCTTGTTTGTAGACTAAACTGTCATTGTGGTGTTAGAAAACTTTAATGTAATGGTAGTCTTACAGCATCCACTGGGAAGAGGCCAAAGGTCATCAACCAGGAGTAAGTGGGAGATCAAAGCTCAAACCATTGGGGGGGGGGTTCCTTATTGAGCTGTATCAAAACTTTAGGCTTTAGCTATTTCACATAGCTGCAGAATATCCAATAAACTTGAAGCACTTTGAATTCTCAATTAAAATGTAATGAATATTGCTGATTATGCTGTTCTTTGTCATATGCAGGTTTTATGATGTGTCACAGTGTGGACAGCTCCTGGTGCTGAAATCAACTGTATTCCACTTACCAGGTAAATAACAGAAATAAGACCACAACCTTTATTAAACAATACATGTCTCTAATTCAAGCACTCATAGAATGTCTCAGTATTCACCAAAAATAAATGTGCATCTCACAAGCAACAGAAATCTGTCAAAGTGCTTGTTCTTACTTGTTTAAAAACTACACAAAAGGCATCTATTAAAATAAGCAGAGGCCAGGTTACCCAGAAATGTTGCAAAGAGTGTGTGCATGTGTGTATCCTGGGTATGATGGGGCAGGGGATCCATTTAGAAACAGTCATGTTTAACATAAAGGTGGGGGCAGGAGCAAATCAGTGGGTCTAATAGCTCATATTAATCACAGTTATTTTAGATGAAAATTCATAAATCTTACATGACAAGCTAATCTTTGAGTTCCACTTGATGAGGGAATTCTCCCCCAAGCTGTGAATGGCTAGGCAGCTAATACAGGCCATATGGCACATTTGCAGCTCGTGCACTACATCATACTTTTTATGATGTAGGAAATCTCACATTCATAGTGAGAAGAGCAGTGGTGAGCGTGTCATCCCCTGTGAGGGATGCTGTCCCCCTGTGATTGCTATTAAAACACAGTTAAATGAAAGGATCAAAAGCAATGTGATTAAATAGATAGGTCCAGGACGTATCTCTGTACTGGTTGTACAATACATTTATATCAATTTTGTAAAAATGACTGCTACAACCTGGCACAACATTGTCCTTTCCAATGCATAAATTGGGTGCACATTTAAGTTATTTGTGCCATTGAATTTCTGATATAGAATGAATGATGAACGTGCACAAATCAATAGATCATAACATTAAAATTAGTTGACATGCCACATATTGCACACATTGCACAGGCACACGAGGCAGTGATGATGTTGAAAACCCAATGGCTTTGGCATCTCTGTAAAGAACTGTCCAATTCCTCTTAACTAAACCCCTTTGTCACCCATGTGCGAATAGATGTTTCTATTTTTGTGCACCGGGAAACATTATGTGTTTTTTTATGTCCCAAAACACCTCTTTTACAGAATATACCTGAACACCATCTCCTCGTAGCTCCTGACAAGTTAGGACTCTTAAATATCCGCAGAGACAGGAGTCATTTCTTAATAATAAAAAAAAAAAGATTAATTGTTGCTATTTAGCGGAATTTCGGGAGCAGGACCACACCCCAATTACATTCACGCCATACATCAGTATAAATACCATCCTTAAACAGTCCCCTCTTTTCACTCTAGTTACTGCGCCGTTATTGCGCGTCACTAGCAGCATCACCACAAAGCTACGGCTACGTACCTCACCGGTGCCATGGACTTCATGTCCCTCTCCCCGTCGGACGACGACTTAATATCCGTTCAAAGCGTTCAGCGTTCCACACCGGCAGCTCCAGGGTCAGAAGCCGAACACCACTCGGACACCAC
>JAVQJD010009937.1:0-40092 GCA_036023655.1 Nannoperca australis | reverse complement strand
CCCCCCCCCCCCCCCCCCCCCCCCCCCCCCCCCCCCCCCCCCCCCCCCCAGTGATTTCTCTGTCAAGTGCTCTTTTTGCTGCATAGAGGAATATACTATTGGACCCCCTAAAGAACAGTAACTTGTTCAGTGGCATGTTTAAGTTGTTTGGACATAACTATTGCGTTTCAGCCACCTTGAAGTAGTGGTTACTGGTCATGATCAACACAGTTTTTTCTACTGAAGAAGGTTTTAAGGTGGGTAATTGGTAGTTTTGTCAGTATCACAGTATACTTCTCCTTCCAAAAGACCTGGATATATATAATATAATAGCTACCAAGGAAGCATCTTAGTATTTTGTAGGCATTGGTAGGTGGGTGCCTTTCAGTTTTCATTATGTGGCACATATTCGGAAAGGCTTGGTTGAAGAGTTGGTGAGGATACAGTTTGAAGCAGTTTTTCTCACAGATTTTTGAAAGCACTCAGGATTAGTTCAAAAATCAGTTTGGACTGTTCCCAACTTTTGGTTCATCCATAGATCTCTTCTTCTACTTCTGTTACAAAGACACGATTCACAACAGAAACGTTCAAAACAAAGTCACTAGATAAAGTTCGAAGACAGTAGGTTTTCCTTTTTAAAGTGTCTGCTCCATTTGAATCTTTGAACTCTAGAAATCTCCATTGTTCTATCGGAAGGGAAAGACTGAGGAAATCGCGGAGGCAGAAAAGTGGTCAGTGACATCAAAGATTTATTGCTTGGTGTTTGGTCTCATTTTCTGAGCATCTCCTAGTTTATTTTTTCTCTGCTCAGTCAGAACAGGAAGTTTATTGTGAAGACTGATTACAGCCATATTTACACGGGTGTTTTTCCCCTATTCTGTCCTCAGTCAGCACTGTGTTTAGACTTGCAGCAGGAAACTATTGCCTTTCCAGATTACAGCTAAATATATACACTTGCAGTCTTTGCTTATCTTTACTGATTTAAGGTACAAAGTTGTTTTCAGATGCTTCGAAGGGACTTCTCAGTTTTAAAATGTCTGCGCTTTTGAGATATGAAGTGAACAGTTCCTTAGCTCTGTGTGATTTGAGGGGTAGAGCATGACTCAAAAGAGATTTCCATTGACTCCATACATGACGTCATGCACAGGAAGATGAATGAGATTTAGGCCTTAAACACGGCAATATCAATGTCGCCATTGCAGGATGTCTTTAGAATGCAGGGGTTTAGGTTTGCTACCAAAGCTTGACTCAATCTTACTTCATCACATTTTGACAGGGGTGAACTTTAAGGAGGTGAACGAAGAGAACAAACAGAAGCTTTTCGGAGAGATCTACACCGCTATTGACACATTGGCATTCACCTTTGGCAATGTGTAAGTATGCCATCACTGTTATTGCAATCCCCATGGCTCATTTCACTTTTGTGGGCTTACTCCATCAAACTGTAGGCGAGTTGACTTTACTATTATACTGTTAAATGTTCCCTATCAATTCTGAGAGTACATAATTACTAATACTAAGACAATTAGTGTTTATATGGCACATTCCAAACGATCCCGTGCAAGATGGAAAAAATGATACCATCAAAGCTGAAATAAAGAATAAACAATAGAGATAATATGGTAACGGTAAAACTGAGCCTTAAAATTGCAATTTAAAAAGGAGACTAGATTCAGAAATAGATGATGATGATGATGATAAATTAATTGTTACAAATATTTTTGTGTAAATACCAGGCTAACAATATGTTAAACAGAAATCTGGTATTACAAACTGGAGGTGAGGAGTTTGAAAAAAAATGGGCATTCAGGAAACAGGGATGGTCTAATGAAAGACACTATTGAGTTGCATTATGGGAAATCCCATGTTTTTGGAGCTTGATCCATGTTAGACACTTAAAGTCAGCATATCCCTTTATCTCCTGCATCGATTTTGACCATTGTTTTTTTATCTGTCTCTTGTGATTTCCAGCAACTTCATGGAATCCCACTACTGAAACACTGAAATACCCCTTTAAAGCCCCCTTTTTTTATTAAAACACCAAGATCACTTGAGTTATGTTTTAAATTGGTTCCTGCGTGTGTTTTCTGTCAACAGTTCCACCCATTCTCAACCCAATCTGTTGATTTGTGTTTTCAGAGTGTCTGACTTCCTTATGGGAGATGTAGAGAATGGATCAGTGTTGGGGCTCCCCCTGACTAAGAGAAGCAGGGTAAGAAAAGTACAACATTTATATTGTGTATTTCTGTTTATCACCCTCAGACAAATGGCCTAATTAATTCAGCACAAATGATGTATCAAATTGGCACTTGGCACCTTCTGGAACTTTAGTTGGCATCAAAAATGAAAGGCTGATGTTAGGTTGTTCACATGGCCCCCATTCTTAAACATACATTTATCATTAGTTCATTCACCTTCCGATGAACGCCAGGATGTGGCCTACTGCCCCTGAATTGTCAAGATATAAAAAATGACCCAGCACAGTGCAGAGTTCAGGGTTAAGCCAGTACTTGCAGGTTGACGTATGTTCCAGAAACGGCCTCCGCAAATGATGAATTGATGCTATGTATTGTTGTTTTCCTGCTGTAGATTGTTAGAACTGCTCTAAAAAGGAAGTACGGTTCTGATAAGCCTTGTTTTAGGCATGTTAGCAGAGTGTACTGTGCCTTGAGCAGGAAATTCATTCTCCTTAGTCGTTTTTTTTTACCATCTGTCTGTTTTTCAGTCTTTTGAGAACCTCTCAGTGGAATCTGGAGGATCCGGTCCCGAGAAAGATGATCCCCAAGGTAAGACAGATTTCTATAACACACAGCTACTGTACTGTGGTGCTGCTCCGTAAAAGTGTGGAGAAAAACTAATCCTGGCAAAGGTGTTGAAAAAAAGGCTTATTCATAAATCAGTCTTAAGCTGACCTACTGTTGCTGCTTTTCTGGGTTATGGCATTGTTTGTGCTGTGTCGCTGCCATTGTTGAGTGTTTGTTGGGTTATGTGGGGTAAGAGCATAACTAGCTCTCAAGTCCTGATGACCAGTCACCTCAACCACGTGTTAATACATCCAGTAGTCGGTCTCCTGTCAGCAATACTTCTCTTCACATGGGATTAGCTCATATCGCAGTCACCCAAGGTCAGTGTGGGCTTTTCTCTCTGACTCAGTCACAGATGTTGCTAGCTTAACACATATGTAGTACACCCAGCAGTGGTGAAAGGTGCGTTGGATGTGGGTTGTCACTGGCGGTCATGTTTAAGCCCATCTTCTATAACCTACCTCGTGGGATTCCGGTGTTTTGTACAGAGCTTTCTCTGCCAGTTCGGGCAGAAGAGGTGGACCGGACACTGCAGCGGCAGGACAGCGGGTTGGAGTCAGCGCTGCTGTATGCCAAGGCCTGGTCCAAGTACACCAAAGAGCTGCTGGCGTGGGTGGAGAAGCGTCTCAGTGTGGGTGAGTTAGGGCACAGCCAGAGGGATGTTTCTGACCTGTAGGGAGGCTGCAGCTAAGTAACACCTATCACCTATCTCAAGTCCAAAAGTCACCTGTCTTGTGTTAAAGTCATGGGCCATATACTTAACTTTAGTACTTCATTACATGCTTATGTGTAGGTAGCCATGTCAGGGTATCTTTAAGAGATGTGTTCATGTAAGTCTTGTAGCATCAAGCATCTTAAAAAGACAACATCGTCATCACTACAGTAATGATAATTAGAGTTTATTCAGTTTTGGGATTAAAATCAAAACAATGATACTGACACTTTTTTTAAAGACAAAATAAGACAAATAGAAATATGCTTATAGTTCTTGAGATTACATCTATAAAGTGCAGAAGCTATGAATATGCAACTTTTCTTTTTTCAAAAGTGTAACAATTAGACACAAGATGTCTCCTACTTCACTAAAGTTCTTCCTCGGTGTATGTGCACAGCAGGCTTTAAGTTTCCACATCACACTATGCACTGTTAGTTAAATACTGGATGACGATTGGCTTCCAAGCTAATTGTGATGTCACAAATCCTGCTCGTACGTTCACGCCTCAAACTGAGATTTGAAGTGATTGCAGAGAAGCTTTCTGACTTGAGGAGGTGAATCATTTTGCACAGTGAAGCTCATCCAGCAACATCCAAGTGAAGTAACAATATGCAAACCATAGTTTTGAGTGGAGGAGGACTTTCATTTTGACTGATACCTATTTGAAGCGGAAAATAATAACACGTTTTTACCAAGAAATACACAGAGTAATTATACTGGCAGTTATCAGTTTACATTACGTCTGTGAAAAGGTCTTAAATGAGTCTAAATTTCAAATACAGTTTTTGACAACTATACAAACTACAGTATATATGGCATGCTGTACCTAACGTTTTAGCTAGAGCCACAAATGTGGGGCTTAATTAGTGGCCAATTTCCTGAGGAGAAAATGTTCTCAATCACCTGAGCTGGAGTTAAAACAATGAAGTCTTATCCAGGCAGTGGCTGCACTGGTTAATGAATGGTTTCAGTCTAATACTTAGTCACTTGGCCGGTCAACACGGTGACACAAAGCACTCAGTCAAGCTGTACAGTGTGTTTGTTATCTGGCAGACGTACATGTTTGTTTATTACATCCCCTTTGGTTAATGCTTTGTTTGCTGATTAATTCTATAGATTTGTCTCATGACTCAGAAACATTGTGTGATTTAATCAGAAAATACGTCAATGTTTTAGTTTTTTAGTTTTGTGTTTAAGGAAAATCAAACGATGGATAGAAAATTCAATGTACTTCAGCGCAATAGACAGATTTGTAGGCCAGTAGAGAGCACTATATATATGTTGGTAATAAGTGTGGTCTTCTATTCGCAGATATTGAGTGTGCAAAGAGTTACACCAAAATGGCTGAATCTGCCAAGACGCTTGCAAGTCAACAGGTGAGTAAATGTTGCAGCTGATTTGACTTACTGACACTGACATTACACTTTTGCTGCCGCCTGTTGGGGATCAACATTTAGGCTTTCTTCTCCTCTTTTAAGGAATTCATGCCTTTCCATGAGATCTACATGACTGCTTTCAAAAACGACGTTGAACACAGCCAGCTGGTACTTCACACCGCAGCAGTACTCCAAAGCAACAAATTCACGCAGGTAATCCAACAATGCAAAATATGCATTTTCTGAAATGGGACTTGGGTCGTGTAATGGAAACAAGGGGACTTACTGTGTGTGTGTGTGTGTGTGTGTTTGGTTTGTGTGTTTCTTTCTAGCCTCTCCTGGCCAGAAAGAATGAGCTGGACAAACTACGAAAAGAGGTCAAGGAGCAGTGGCAAAGAGAGCAAAAGAAAATGGTCAGTTGACTTCCACAAGCTTGCATTTCTAAGTGTCACAAACAAATGCATACAGAATCGTGGGTCCATGAATGCTCTTGAAATGCCTAAACCTGCTATACGTATTCATACACATGCTTTGTTTTGCCATGCAGCCTGTCAGGTCAGCGATTCTATGATAAGTACAATTAACCAAGATAATTAATTAAGATAATGATATTAAACACTACAATTGTACATGACATGCACGTGACATGTAAATTCATTGCTAGTTAACATTCAATTTGGAGGTAGAGATTTCCACAATTTGTATATTTTCCTGTATTTTTAAGTGTCCTGTGTATACCATGGGGCACTGGATTACTATAGTTGTGGTTTTCATTTAAGTGGACTGATGCAGTTGAAGAAAGGAAAAGGAAAGACTGTAAGCTGTGTTGCAACATTTGCTCTTGTCCTGTAATTAGCATATTTGCACATGCTGTATGTTCAGTATGTGTTTTTCTGTGCATCAACTTGATTGCGCCCATCTCCAGCACGAGGCAGATAGTGCTCTGAAGAAGGCCCGGCTGCTGCAGGCCCAGCGGCAGGAGGAATATGACAAGGCCAAGGTGTCCACCAGTCGTCTGGAGGAGGAGCAGATCGGAGGAGCAGGAGGTGCAGCAGCGGCCAAACAGCTAGAGAAGAGACGCAGGCTGGAGGAAGAGGCCCTGCAGAGGGTACGGCACCTGCTCTGTTGGGCCTGTGGCTCTTTTTATGTGGCAGATTGTAGATTACTGTGGGCCCTGAACTAATTTTGTAGGCTTTTCTGATTTTTGTCTTGGCTTTGACTTTTTTATTTTTTCACTTTAAGTAACTTTCTCTGTAGCGTAATCTCTGTAAACACGACCATTACGGAACAGAATATCAGCCTCTACAGTTTGTGCTTCTTAGTCAGCTTTGGCAGTAACCATTCATGCAATTCAATGCAATTAATACAGATGCATTCCTGTTCTGATGCACTTTGCTGACATTTGTTGGACATTGAAAGTAAAGAGAGACAGAAAAAGTTGGAAACGTGGGTCCTCTGCGGGACACAAACCCAGGATTCCGTGTTCTTACAGCTAACCAGACGGAAGATTAAAGTTCTATAGTTCAAAGATCATACTGTCAAATAAATTGTACCGTGCCAGGTTAGGTATATAAGATTTGATAAAATGTTGATATTATATTTGTTAAAGCCTTGTTATTGGCTCTAAGCTCTCCATTTATTTTTCACGACAAATTAACAATAATCTGTTTGGTCTGCAGTTAATCAGGCTTAAGGAAATAGTTGTCCTGTGCTGGCAGATCATCAGCCTCTCCCATCACTTACGCCTCATTCTTTTAGCTGCCGTCTGAGCTGATGAGCATTCTTTGGTTACGTCAGTCACAACTACACATGCTCAATCCTGAGTCAAATCCATTGTATTATTTTCTACTAACCAGAGAACTGAGAATTCTGATGAATTGCCTTTCCTTTGTTGGCAGGCTGAGGAGGCCAGGGAGCACTGCAAAGCCTGTCAGATTGATGTCGGGGAGAAGAGAGTCGATCTGGCCAACACCAAGAGTGAGATCGTCACTCAGATCCGAGAGATGGTCTCCCAGTGTGACCTCACCTTCAAGGCTGTAAGTTCCTTTGCGCTGTACAAGTTTCAGACATGTTTATTTAAGAGTTAGACCAACCTGAATAACAGAAATGACTACGTCTTGGACAGACTGATGCTCAATGTCGTTCCTTCCTTGTTTCAGGTGACGGTCAACTGGTTCCAGCTTCAGCAGGCCCAGGTTGTATCTCTGCCTGTCAACCACCAGAGTCTGTGTGAAAATGCCAAACTGTACGAGCCGGGCCAGCGCTACATCGACTTTGTCAGGAGTCTACCCACCGATGGGCCCCGCCCGGCAAGCCACTCGTTTGATTCAGCTGTCACACAAAACGCAGGGTGAGAAGTCAAGAGACTGCTGCTAAGAAACACATGTGGTTCAATGTCTCCTGTTAACTAAATAACTGCATTTTCCATTACTGACAAGAAAGTCACAGTCTGCTGTAAAATGAATCCGTCACTTTGAGATTATGGATCTTTCATAGAAACAAAGAAAACCAATAGTTGATCAACAATACAAGGCAGTCTGCGCAAGTCTGAAGTAGGTAGATCTACAGGACATGAACCTGACTGGAATATTACATTTGAATTAAGCTGAGATCTGATGCTCACTATTGAGGGATTGCCTAAATTTAACTACGTCAGTGCACTTAGCCATTTCCTTGATCAAATCTGAGAAAGTAAACATAAACACTGATAACAAAGTTATTTTAGTAACTCTGATAAAGTGGTGGCTCTCAGAGGGGTTCACAGTCCCAGACAAAAGTATCATTCAATTCATTTGAAAAGGGTTTCAGCCTCCACACGTGGTGTTGACGAGTATACAATTTATTTTATGTCAACAGCTTAAAGCTTGCGTCATAGAATTCTGTGGGAACATGAATATTTATTTAGGGTAAACTAGTGGTTGTAAATCCAGTGAAATGGAGTAACTGAAATAGTCTGCGGGACTGTAGACCTCACTGGTGAGAGGTGGAGTGATTGAGTGAGAGAGCTTGTTTTGGAAAGCGTAAAAAACAATTGGGTTGGCCAGGGCTTCCTGTGGAAATGACTGTGGTCATGGGAGAAGGGAGCTGGGGGAGTGGGCTTCCCATCAATTTCACTAAACCACTGTGAACGTTTTCAGTAGCTTTCCAACTAATAGACACATTGTTTCTGACTAACATGACAAACACTGTGGTCATATTACATTGGGGCAATTAAAAAAAAAGTTTGATTCCTTTTGAGAGTTTTGTTGAAACAGGTTTGTGGTCATACACACAGACCGATGGAAATGAGAGAGCGTTTTGTTGTTACTTAGTTTCCCCCCCTCTACCCCCACCCCCCCAACTCAGATCCCTCTGATAAAAAACATTCAGCTCGGGAGAGAGGAAATTAAAATTATACACACATTTATCCATCGCACTGGTCTTCAAAAGGTTAACTATAGACCACTGGCCTACTTTACGTACTGAATATTGTGAGATACAGTTGGATACTTCCGTTAACAATGGTTGGCCTGGTTTGTACATCAGCCATTCGCAAGCCTATCTGAGCTGTCGTTAAACTCTTAATTAACTGCTGTCTTTGATGGAAAGGTGGGGCTGATCTCATGATCTCATGATTATTCACTGATCTTTCAGCACTGATGGAATTAGGGAACATAGTTTTATACAATTAGATTCTACAGTAAAGCAATTGCAGATAGATCTAATTTAAAATTGTCCAAAAAGAAATTTCAATATAATTTTCACTGTTTTTAACAAAGCTAGAATTCAGAATGAAATTAGATTAAAAAGAAAGATAGTGTATTGCTTTTTTTGCGATCCCTCATTTCCTGTTGAAGAGGATAATTGTCTGGAGTTGATCCTTATCCAGATTTAATATGTAAGGATAGAGGATGTTGTATGCTGATTGTAAAGCCCTCTGAGACAAATTTTGGTGCTATATAAATGAAACTGACTTTAGTTAAATAACTTAAGTAAAGTTGACTTAAATAAATTCTTAGGATTAGCAATATTCCACCTGAATACAAATAAAAAAGCCACAGAATCTCAGGGATCTACTACAGTTTTCTTATGTTTGATTAAAAATGACAAGATTGGGCAGCTTGATCTGAGGCTTTAGGTATTTATGTAGCAACACACTAAACTTTGAAGATACGATTTTTTTCTCAACAGTGTCAATGACGATAGTCTGAAAACCTGCAGAAGAGCATTACCCTGCCATAAGGATATTTATTACTGTGAGGTTTTGTTTTTAGTGTTCCATTATTATGGCACACTGTTGTTTTGGAGGACTTTCTAACCTGCCTACAATACTAATTGTAGAAAAGTTTACAGATCAAAGACAAAGTATTGGACACAATGAGTCCAGAAATTATAGTATCAAAAATACATTGGACTGAGTTTACTATCAATATATAGTTATGTAATTATAAATATAGTTTTAATTCCATCATTTCCTTCTCTAGGATGCCTTTCAACAAGCAGTTGCTAAGTGGCAGCCACTCGTCCCACAGTAACCTGTCGCAGGCATCCGTGACGTGCGACCTCCTTGGTGTAGATGACGTGGACAGTCCCATCACAGCCCAACACACCAAGATTGCAGAGAGGCGCTCCAACAGTAGCACTGACATCCAAGGTACACGGGTTGAATCAAATGACAAAAGCTAGTTTCTAAAGGTATCAGTTTGCCCTGTTTAACTCTCTTACAATGCGAAGAGATGGCACCTTCCACGTAGACCAAAATGTATCGAGCCACATACAAGACAAGTTGCAAAAATAATATGAAGGGAAATGTGTAGGTCACTTCCTTGTGTTGTTATCTCCTTTTGTTTTGTTTTACTTGTGTATGCAAGTTGGATCCATCCAGACCTTTCAGGCAGCACCGGGCTAAAGGCTACAGCACTATCTAATGACCTTACAACTTTAAGTCCCATTTAGGCGAAATGAAAGCAGTAGTAAGCTAAATAGTTAAACAATACTAAAGTGCCAATTGGCCATGACACTGCAGATATATTGGATATTAAGGTTGTCTGTGTGCATGCGTTGTTTAAGAGATTCAACACTTAAATCAAATAATGAAATATATGTAGGCCTGTAACCTGAAGACGGGATCATTGAAAACAGAGATACGCACATACATACCCACTGAAACACAAGCCAAGTTATGACAGAGATTCATTTCAAGGGTCATTAAGAAATTTAAGATTTCATTAGAAACCAACATCAGTAATATTGGTATATTATGTATAGACTGTAATGAACAGAAATGTCAGTTACATTTAACACATTCACTTTCCCTGTTTTTATCCAGCACTTCGGATTCAGGCTCCATTTCGTCCTTGGGCCTCGGCCAGCCAGGGTGGAGGGATGTGCAGCGACTCAGAAAGTGCCGGAGGGAGCAGTGAGTCCCGGTCCATGGACTCACCCTCTGCAAGCCCAGGTAGGGCCGTTCAGGCCGCCGGCTTCATTTTAAGACTTCATTTTTAAGAGCTTACCACAAACTCGGCCTATCCCAATTTAATCATTTTTGTTTTGTTTTGAACTGACTTTAGCTTTTTTCACCAGACAAATTATTTTTAATGAGTAAAAGTAAAACAAAACAGGTGTGTAATATATCACCTCAAATGAATATGATAAGTGTTTGTTGGGTTGTTTTAATGGGAAGGTTGCTTATTAATTAAGTAGAATTATGTCCCTGACAGATTATTGGCTTCAACATCATTAACAGGATAGTTATCTAACTAACTTCAAATCTTCTGCAGGAATCTTTGCATGCTGTTGCATTTGGACGATCAAGAAAAATAATTTACTTTATGTTTTATGTTTACCGCCTAGCCAAGAAAGCCAAACCACCTTGCCTTCACCTAGTTTTTAGGTGTAATAAATAAACTACACATTGCAGATGATAGACAGGAGGAGCATTCCTCAGCTCTGGCTGTCTTAGTTGCCCCTGGGGCGAGCAAACATCTTTTTTTCCTGTGAAGTGGCTGTTCACTTTGTTGGCGTCTTATCTCAAAATCAGCTGGTTTAGCAACAACTGACAGTGGTGCCTCTTTGTTGAACATTGTGTAACTCTGTTAGACTGCAACACAGCTTTCCTCTGTTGCTGAGCAACAAGACATACTGTATGTGTCACAGTGCAATGCCCTCATACAGATCTGCTTCCTTGTGGGATGTGGGTGGTTGATTTTCAGTGCACTATTAGCAATACATTAAAGTGGTGAAAATGGGTCATGCGTGTTTCACTTGTACTGAAGTACCTGCAACCCCCACCCACCAACCCTCCATCCAGCCCTCAAAGTGTAAATGGTGTAGGAGTTTATCACTGATGAGCCTTCACATTGGGCTCATTAGAAAATCAACAACATTATTTAAATGGTGGCCTATTGGAAATGATCAGTCAATAGAAGTGTGAATCACCAACACATTATCAACAACATTAAGTAGACCACACCTTTTTTTTTTCAAATTAAAGTCAGGAAGTTGTCTGAGTCCAGTTCTTGGTACTGATCATTCCCACCACTGCAGTCTAGACCAAAGGAGAAGCATTGACTTGATGTGACTGTGGAGATGTGGACTTACTGGTGTGTCCTGCCTTACTGTTCAGGAGACTTCAAGAGAAGACTACCCAGAACCCCTTCCACCGGCACCATGTCATCTGCTGATGACCTGGATGAGAGAGAGCCTCCCTCTCCCTCTGATAATGGTAAGTAAAACTAAACATTTTATATATTTGTCCTCATGCTCTGTATATATGTTATCTGTTGGTTCTCAAGATATACTTTTATTTACACTACATATGTTTTTTGTTCCAGTATTATTACTCGAGTAAGTTCATTTCTTTTGTGGCAACGTTTTATCTGTTAATATGTATGGTTTGTTTTGTTCTTTTCTGTATGAGAATGTCGCTCTATCTCAGAAACATTCAAATGTACATACAAGAGGAAATGGCTTCTAATGATGCTCTTTGTCTTTCGTTTCTTCTTTCTCTCCCTCCACTTTGCAGGTTTAAGTGAGATGACAATCGAAACAGCCAGCTCTCCAGGTCCCTTTAGAAATACCCAGATGTCCAAAGCTGCTCAAACCCACAAGCTGAGGAAGCTAAGAGCACCATCCAAGTGTCGTGAGTGCGACGGCCTGGTGGTGTTCCATGGAGCAGAGTGTGAGGAGGTAACCGTGGTTTCTTTTCTTCTTATTTTGTTTTAGAGCTAATAGAACAAAACATGATCCAACCATTGATCACGTATTTGGACCTCCAGTAAATGTAGAGCATTCAGTGTATTACAAGTTTAAGATAAACTTTGCCAAAGTTTCACAAAGGCTTCTTTATCAGTCATGGTCAGCAAAAATCAAACAAAACCAAACGAGAAAGACCACCTCGACCCTCATCAAAACCTTCGAATAAAGGGAAAAGTTGTAATTGGCCAAAAACTCTCCTCAGAGACCAAATCCACCAACTGTTCTCAGTCGGGAACAGCCAGTGGAAACTGAAGACCTTTTGTTTGTCCTCTGAGGAGCTGCCTTCATTACCCCTGTGCCCCCCCCCACCCGTTTATTATTATAGATCCAGTTTCTTTCCATATTTATTAGATACGCTGACAATAACAAATCAGTTATTGTTTTTGAAGATGGGTTATGTAAAGATGATGGACACATTGACATGTCATAAGAATATAACTCTGCAGTGCATTGGAATCTTTCCATGGCAATGGTTCAAAGGGTTACGCGACATGAAGCTTTTCTTGTTGGCTTTTTGGTGTTAATTCAAGGAGCACCTCACAAACAAACTACTTTTTAGTGCATATTAAGCCTGAACCATTTGTTCATTTGATTGGTTGACTTTAGTAGGAGAGATGTAGAAACAGGGTGTCCATTGGTCCCTGTCAACATTCAGCTTGAACGTAAGCTTTTGAATTATGCACTTTATGTAAAGCTCTTATTTTAAAGTCGCTTTGGATAAAAGCGTCTGCTAAATGCCTAAATGTAATGTAATGAACTGTAATGAATGGGATGGAATGGGATTTGTTTTTACATAAGTTGCATTTAAAATGCAGAGAGTGAGTGTGCTTTGTAGTATTTTGATTGGTTGTGCATAATCATTAACCAACTTTATCCTGGTGTTATCCTATTGCTTCTGCTACTGTAATGATCACAATGTTAAACTGGGAAAAAATACAGTTCCTTCTCTTAAAAAAAACTCAGTTTTTCTGCAGTGTGTTAAATTTTTTTTAACTCTTGCCCTTTAATAACCAAGATACCTGTCAACTTGTTTCCAGTGTTCGTTAGCCTGTCATAAGAAGTGTCTGGAAACCCTGGCCATCCAGTGTGGCCATAAGAAGCTCCAGGGGAGGCTTCACCTCTTCGGCATTGACTTCACACAGGCAGCTAAAAACAGTCAGGATGGCATCCCCTTCATCATAAGGAAGTGTACATCAGAAATCGAGAACAGAGCGCTCAACATCAAGGTACTTATTATTATCAGATCAATAGGGAGTGTAATTGGTTTAATTACTTTAAATCCAATACTATGACTCAAAATATACCTCTCAACTTAAAGTTTGCACGCATTTTCTTTTAAATGAATATACTGTAGGATTGTTTCTATGGTGTATCCTGTTCTGTTCTGCAGCTGTCTTACACAGTTTTGCAATGGTGATCTGGAAAATTGCATCTAATTCTCCTGCATGTTGTTTTTGTGCTGTGAAGGGAATCTACCGCGTGAATGGTGCCAAGTCTCGGGTTGAGAAGCTGTGCCAGGCGTTTGAGAATGGCAAGCACCTGGTGGAGCTCTCCGAGCTTTATCCCCACGACATCAGCAACGTACTCAAGCTCTACTTGAGACAGGTGGGCTGCTTTTGAAACCTTTTAGCTATTGAGGTATTGTACATTTTCTAACCCCTGCATAGAAGGTCGTCCAAATAAGGACGTGAGGTGGTTAAAAGTGTGCACTACAGAACAAAGCCATTGCTGTTGTATTTATTTGTTTTTGTTTAATTTTTGGTACATAACTCCTACCTCTCATCCCCTAATAGCTTATCTCAGTTCTAATTATGTCCCACTTGTCTATTTACTTTGATATTTTGGTTGTCTATGTTTATTATTAACTTCCCTGTTTCATTTGTTTTTCTGGGTTTTTTCCCCCCTCATACTTTCCTCTGCAGCTTCCAGAGCCGCTCATCCTGTTCCGCTACTATAACGACTTTATTGGTTTGGCCAAGGAAAGCCAGAGTATTATAGTGGAGGAACTAGAGGCGCTGCGGCTCAGCCCCAACCCAGTGACCCCGGCCCAGGTCAGCGTGGACCTCAACCGGGTCCTCTTCAAGATCAAGGACCTGCTGAGGCAGTTGCCACCAGCTCATTACAAGACACTGCAGTTCCTCATAGAGCATCTGCACCGGTATGGCCTCAAACAAATAACCCAAAACACACATTTCTGCTGAGTGCATTATGAAGTTGGGCATCTTAAAACTAGGGACATGGATCTTATTCTCAATATGTCATAAGCCATTCAGGTGAGCAAAGGTGGCTTTGAACAGGTCAGGGATTTTTATTTATTGGATGAGTAATAATCCTACCTTCCTCTAGGGTAACGGAGCAGTCGGAGGAGAATAAGATGACGGCCAGCAACCTGGGCATCATATTTGGCCCAACACTGATCAAACCAAGGCAGGCGGATGCTGAAGTTTCCCTTTCCTCTCTGGTGGATTACCCGTATCAGGCACTCATTGTTGAGCTCTTGATCAGACACTACCAGATGGTCTTTGACACCCCCCTCAGTCCCCTGGGCAGCACCTCGCCTACAGAGATCGATGTCCAACCCCGCCCTAACACCCGCCTCACCCACCAGGAGGAGCAGCAGCTGAGCAGGCACTCCAAGTCGCTGGGAGACATTAAGGAGGTACTTAACAATGACACTGTTATTTTAATGCATTCAGAAATATTTTACATCAGTATCATATACAGCACATTTGTCCATTGGTCATTTAACATTAAATGGTAGACTCTTTGTTTTCTGACCTTATTCTTGTCTTTCTTACCGTTACAGCAGAGCTCTAAGGTGTATAAGAGGCATTCCTCCATAATTCCCTCTTCCCACTTATTGGCTGAGGTTCAGGAGACCAAGCCAAGCCTCGATGGAAGTGACTTTGAACCTGGTCAGTACTATTACAAAGCTAGGTAACCAATAGAAAGCATTGTTACTAGGCCAGTATTACTCCAGAAGTTTCCAGGGTTTTTTTTGTGGATGCTGGGTGTAGTCTATGAATGCTGTAGTACAAGTAATTTCACTTGTACTGTTAATGTTAATGTTTAACCTCTTGTTAATCTCTCTATTCAAAGCTGATGAAGTGGATTCAGAGACCTTCAATAGGGTTTTGTCGTCCAGCATCCCTGAGGTTCCAAAACTTGTGGAGAGAGGCCTCAGTCGCTCTCACCATATCACCGTCACCAGGGTCCAGCTTCGACACACTCGCAACAAACTCTCCTCTCGGCCAGTGAGCATGCCAGCTGAACAGATAGTCAACCGAGGCCAAGTAGACGAGAACAACACCCGGAACAGCACGGACCAAGGTGATGGGAAAGGAGGCAGTTGCGACCAGTCCATTGAAGAGGTGGAAGAAACTGAGAACACAAAGTTGCGAGCGGGCACACATTACCGGAGTACATTTATTGACACCCAGACGTTACGCAGAACATGGGACAAACAGTACAAGCATGATGTTTCTTCCAGGACTGTCAGAATTGTGACCAGTTCACCCACAGAGAGTACAGCAGTAGATGCCAGCAACTTATCAGCTTCTGTACCATTGTCCTCATCAACCTTCACCCTTGGAACTTCCGGGAGCACTATTAGCACCCTCTACCCCAATAGACCCAGCAGGACTTTAAGAAGGGAGGACAATGTAACCAAGTACAACCATGTCGCAACAGCTTTCAGGGCTCCCAGAACTCTCCAGCCTCCCCCAGGAACCTTCTACAAGCCCCCGTCGGGGAGCAAAGCGAAAGCGCTGCAGAACTGTGCGTCAGCTAACAGCGCTGAGGAAGAAGATGAGGAGGAGGATGACGACGAGGACGAGGAGTTGGGGATTGAGATAGAGGTGTCAGTAGATGAGCCTCTTGAGGAAGACATTGAGGCCGAGCAGGCAGCCATGTCTCAGTCTCCCAGCTCTAGCCCAGAGGAACTGGGCCAAAACCAGGCCAAACCAGTGTACCAGAGACTAAGGCCCAGGCGCCTCCAAGAGGTAGAACATCGAGAGGCTCATTTTGTGTGATCCTCTGAGAGTCATGGACTTTCAGAGATCTAAAAAAACGGTCCTCGAATGTGCAGAAACCTCTGCATTGACTCTATAAAGGCAATTTCCAGATGAACTTTGTGTGTGGGCACTGTGTGGACAACTAAATGTACCTTTGGTCCACAAAAGACAAACAAGATGCACTTAAAATGCTGTATTATTTTTTAACATGATTCACCAATATTTCATTTACCAATCACTTGCTCAGTTACACTCTGGCACCTGGTCAGAATATTTATAATTCTTTTTGAAACTGTGCAATTACATTTTTATTTGAGTATTTTGACAAAGTTCTTACAGGTTCACTATCTATGTATGTTTTATATACCAAAAAATGATGTTTGAATCGTTACCATAGTGCATGTAGCCACAACACTGAAAAAAAACGTTTGGTGCACTTAACTGACATCAATACTTTTACACAAATCTTTTCTGAGTCGTGTTTCTACCTACTGTGAGTCGGAATGTTTTAAACTGTTACATTTAGGTTATAATTAATCATTTTGCTAATAACTTGTGTATAAAGCAATATAACGACCGTTGTTACATGCTGTACTGGGTATCTGTATTGGCATTTGATAATGTTATGAAGCACCAGTTGCAAAGGGTATACATCCACTTGTTTTTATACTGTTGAACTTGTATGGTGTCAACTTAAACTGATCTGAAAAGCTTTTGAAATGCCACTGGATTGTATAATGGCATTATCTTTATTTTAATATAACATTTACATTTCTTAATAGCCAAAGCTGTTTTTCTTTTTACAACTAAAGTAGTTTTATCAATAATCTAAACCTTACAGATCCCTTTTGTAAGTAATAGGAAGTGCATCATTTATTTAAATGGTATCTGTTTTTCATGGTAATGTACACGTTGACAAAATGTTGAGAAGTTCAGTGTAAAAAAACAGGTACATGAAAACAAACACCCTTTTGTAACTTATTAAAATATATCAGATGACTCCCAGCTTCCTTCATGGTCTGTTTTTTTTTTCTTGCAGCAACTTTATTTAACAAAGAACAATTATTCCCATTATTACATTATGCAATGCTACTGTTTCTCAAGAAGAGCTTTACCCATGTCTTACAGTAAACTGACCAAGCTGCATTATGGCCAGTGAATGTATAGAAATTGAAATCTTCATATTTATTCTTTACCAGTAGGATTATAACAGGTGGGATTATACAGTGTAACGTAGGCCAGGTGGTTCGGTTATGTAGGCCTCGCCAAATGGATGAGAGCATAATCAGTTTCCCAGCACTGTGAAAGGAGATTAAATCAATCTGCTTAACTATTCACAAGGTCTGGATTCTAGCCGTGTTAGCAACCCCAAGGAGTGCTCGGTAGAATATGTGGTGTTATGCTTTGTTTATTGGGTATCGGTCTACAGTGCAAGTGTTTATCTGAGGTAAGTGATTTATCGTGCGGAACTATAGCCATGCTTTGAAAAGTGCATTCAATTAGTGATGTGGTAGCTATAGAATAGTAATAGTTGTAACTGGCCTGGAGTGAAATTAATTTAGTAACATGCACCGGGAATGTGTGATGTTCAGTGTTATAGGTTAGTGATGTTAACCTTGAAGAGTACTGAATGTATATAGACTGCGGAAATGTCTATAATTGCTATGCAGCTGATCATGTGAAGTGTCTTGAGCTCATTAACCTCATTACAGAGCTATTGTTAGCCTTCACATGGAGCACTCACTCAATGGATGGACACCTTTATGATCATCCACAAAATGTAGCTTTCCATATGCAAATTGTCTCTTAAAAGTTTGTTAAAAAATCATAAATGTTTTTGTAAAAGATGAGGTAGCTTTATTCAGTTCATGTGTGTATTGTGGACTGATTTAATACAGACTTGTTGCTTGGTGCCAGCCCCTGCGGGGGTGAAAAGGAGGGGCCATGGGGGCAGGAAGACAGGTCAAACTCCTGCTGTGGAAGAACTGGACCATCCGCAAGAGGCAGAGGGTAAAATCCTCCCACCCATCAACTGCACACTACATGGATCCCCGTGAGGGTTGCAGTTAGCTAAAATGCCTTCAGGTGTCATTATTTGCTGATAATACCAACTAATTTACTGAAAAGGGATTTTTGTCTGAAACATGGGACCATGGTCAACTGCAATGTGTTTGTTACAGAATAATGTCAAAGAATAATGAGTTACAGCAATAAAGGTATATATTTGATTGTGACTTTAGTTCTTGTGACTTTTTACGCTACCGACAACCAAAATATCTAGCTACTTATAGGCCGATGTACTGCATATGCACTGTCTGAAAATCTTTTCATACAACAAACGCTTTGGTTAACAACTGAAGGACTGACAATAAAATGCAGAGTACAAAGTTTATGTTGTGCTCCTCGAACCAGGTGCGTTTCTTCATGGAGATCATGTGGCCTGTTATGCTATTCATGGGACTAGTGTGGCTAAGAAGAGTGAATCCACTCTACCAACAACATGAATGTAAGTAAACAACTATTAAGCAGAAAACATCAGAAACAATTTAATCCACAGAGAGAGAGGTATGATGCCTTGTGTGGTCCATGACATCCTCATTCATAAATATTCATAAATTACTTGTGTAAAGCACTGAAAGCCAGCAGTTTCTCCCTTACGTCAGGCCACTTCCCCAACAAGGCCATGCCCTCCACAGGGGTCCTGCCATGGATCCAGGGAATCTTCTGTAATGCCAACAACCCTTGTTTTCAATACCCAACCCGTGGTGAATCTCCTGGCCTGGTGTCCAACTACAACAACTCTATGTAAGCGTCACCCTGTGCTGGTAGAGGGAGGTTATTTTAAGCCAGAGGTGTTGAATTCTTATGAACATTTGATCTGAGATGAAATGGCAGATTTATGTGATGGAGTCAAAGAGAATATGTATTAATGTCTCTAGATTATGTTCCACTTGTTTCAAAGCCTCGTTGTGTGCATACAACCATACGTGAATGTATATGCTGTTAGTCTGTTGTTAAACAACTCTAAACGTGCATGATTTGTCATTGAACTTGTCAGATTGGCTCAGTTCTACTCGGATGCTCAGGAGCTTCTTTTTAGTGACACAGAATTCCTGCAGATGGGACGCCTCTGGAGGGAACTGAATGCCATGAGTAACTTCATGGACACCCTGCGCACCCATCCTGTACAGGTCTCAGGTCAGTGCTCTAGGCTTTAATCAGCATTCTGTGCAAGCATAAATGTCTGTTGTGGCAAGGTCAGTCAGGTTATTTTGGTTAGTTGATATACAGCATGACTATATTTAGCATTTCATGCTGTTCTTAGTGTTCTATTCCTGGCAGAACATACAAAGAGTTTGGATCCATGCATTTACACCTTTTAATTATTATTTTTTTGCTGTTGTATTTTGTAAAGCTAATATGTTATTATGTTATGTATTATGTTAGCATATAGGGTTTGTGAGGGATAACTTGGAACCATCGTCTGGACAAAAACCACATTACAATGTACATCATATCTCACACATTTTCCCATCAGTCTGAGTATCTGTACAGCGAATCAGGAATACAGCACATGGGTATAAGAAAGGCTTACTTTCACCAACAAGGTGTTGCTCATTTGGTGGGAAAGCAATGTTCCCTATCCATGTTACTCTCTCCATGAGAGAACAAAGAAACACTGATCACATCTCAAGGGACACCATGCAAACAATTCTCTGTTTATGGCAACATACTTTACATGTACGTCTGTACCGTATAAACAGCATGTTCCCCTGCTGGCAAAATAAACCTTTACGATGGTGCATTCCAGCCTGTGAATGATTAGGTCTATGCTGCCACTTTCATGTAGAAATATGTAGATGGACTAACAGAGCAAACAGCGATATGGATCCACATTCCACACAAGTTCCCACGAGCCCCTGGAACGAAAACTGAATCATGTTGAGAACCAAGTTATGTAATTGTTGAAACTGACCCATCATAAGTGCTCATAGTAAAAAGAAAATGTCAGTTGGCAATTCAAGTAAGCACAGATTGATGTTGTATTTATCGTCCAATCATTCATGTCCATGATGTATTCTATTCATTTTAGCAACCTATATAATCTGGAATTCTGCTTTTTTCAATGCTGCTCCTCATTCTTGCATCACCTTTGCACCGTTTTTTAAGCTTGGATGCCCAACTCACATATTAACACACATTGAGATCATGAAGAATCTATTTCGACTGACTGTATATTTGATATATATATATAATATTTACCCAGCTATTTGATAGCCCCAAAAGTACAAAAGCACAAACGACAAGAGTTTGGGTGGTTTCCTGTTGTTCTAACTGGAGCCATCATAGACAATATTTTATGTGCCATTTTCATTCACATGAACTGCCTCTGTCTCTCTATGTAGGCCGAGGAGTGAGGGTGGAGACTATCCTAAAGGACGATGAGACTCTGACATCATTCCTGCTGAGAGACATTCCTCTGACAGAGTCTGTGGTGTATCAGCTTGTCAATACCCAAATCAGGCCTGAACAGGTACACAGACACACGCACGCACGCACGCACGCACGCACGCACGCACGCACGCACGCACGCACGCACGCACGCACGCACGCACGCACGCACACACACACACACACACACACACATACATGATAGGGTTGATTAGCTATGATGCAATGTGTAGCATTAATTCAACATTACTTTTATTACAATACATTAGACATTTGTGTAGTGTCTGAGTCACAACCAGTGCAGAAAAGACTGTCACCTCTTGACCCCAGCATTTTATCTTTCACACCTCATTTTAGATGTTAACAACAATTCTTGTGTTGAGGACGAGTAAAGACAAGTAAAGACTTCCCTCTGTAGTGTTTCTGGGAACATCTTCTCCATTGTTGAGTCAGTGGTATCAGCAAGTCTGGCTGAATAAAAGCTGAAAGAAATCTCCCTTTAACAATCTCCTCACAGCGGAACACACATACACATCCATGCATTAACTTTATCCAGACACATGTTGCCAGCTGGCAAGTATCGCTTTAAGTCAACTGATACAAACCTCCCTCTCGTGTCGTTTCTAGCATTCACTGAATCATGCTTGCACCTGTGTGACTAATCAGATGGCAGGTACATAAGCCCAGTGTTGTTGGATGCTGTCCTTGGGGGTGGTGTGGCTGTTTCAAAGTTGGATAGGTCAACATACTGACAGGCAAATACATTCCCATCTATAGTTATATGTGCTATATGGAGTTTCCACCTTAAAATAACCTGTTAGTAAAAGAGCTAGAAGATAAAAGGTATGCACTATAATATGCATTATGACATTATAAAGGAATTTTAATGCTTTGATTTTGGAAGCCATTTTCATTCAGGAAACAGAATAGAAAATACTGACCTGTGAAGTTCAATAAAATAGTTGTGCATGTGCGATAATAACAGTATCTACGTGCTTAATTCCTTGTTTGAAACCAACCAAACCTTTACACATCTCTTGTTCATTTATATTTTTTTCAGTTTGCCTTTGGGGTTCCAGCCTTGCATTTAAAGGACATTGCCTGCAGCCTGACCCTGCTGGAGCGATTCCTCATCTTCCCCAGCCGCAGAGGACTCTACGCTGTCCGCAATGCCATGTGCATCCTCACCCCACAGCGGCTACAGAACATTGAGGACAAATTCTACGCCAATGTCGACTTTTTCAAGCTCTTCCAACTGGTCAGTGTTGGCTGGGATTTAGAGGGCTGATAAGGATAAGGATGAAAATTCTGATCTTGTAAAATATGTACATAACAGTTATTACATACACACAATTTGGCTATTTTTAAAACTATTTTAGATATACCATCAATAGTTACCCCCAGTAAGTTGTGGATATGTGGCTTGGGTCACTGCTAAAATCTACAGGCTATTATTTAATGGTTTACCATTTTATTAACTCAACTTCTGAAATTTGCTGTAATTCAATTGGGAACCCTTTCTTCACATTTTAACACTGCTTATACCAGCAACAGTAAAACTCTTTGTTGTGGTCTGACTGTATAAAGCTCAGAGAAACATGAGTGAAATGCATACATTTTACATGATTTGGCAGAGTTATCTCTTTAGTTTATGAAGGAAATTATGGAGCTGTGGTTGGAGGCGTCCCATTTGGGATGTTGACATGTGTATTAGCTTATTAGCAAAGATCTTCAATGGCTATTCACTGAAGTCTGAGCCAGCGGCTGGCTGGAAGACTTGAGGTTAAGCTGGCATAAGGCAGTATAGTATTTGGCAGGATATGACATTTGCAAAAGAGTCATCAAGCAGTGTCATGGAAGTGTTAACTTTCTGATTCATGCATTAATCTGCTTGAAGTTAATTTATTAGGACATTTTAACAGACTCATGATGGAAATTAAAAATGTCAAATTTAAAGTTTATCTGGAAACCTATTTAGGTTTTTAAATGACAACACAGTACTTTTTTTTTTTAAAGAGGTACACCTGCTATTTTAGAGTCAACCCAATTTATTGATGGTGTTCCTCATTCCATCATCACACAGCTTCAGCTCAGTATCAAAAGATGTCCCTTATATTTTGTACATTTAGTGTATCAGCTCCTGGTTGCAGTTTATGTCTGACTATGTCTGACAGTTTGTGTTCTAATACAAAACAAGCTCACACTGGCCCATCATATCATATCATGATTCAAGTCAGGAGCCGCACTGGATAAATAGCTGTTAGTGTTTTTATAAGGGATGTGACTCACAGGGTGGGTCAAATATTTCTCAAGGAGATGCAATTTGGCTTTGAGTTTAAAGTAAATAAATGACATAATACTGCAGGCATGTTAAAGAACTCTGCATTTTTACATCATTAAGAAATCACAAATGTGTATATTACAGATAAACATGAAAGATACTTTTCAGATGAGGGGCTTAAAAAAGGCTGGGATATTTGAAATATGAATCACCCTGCATTAAGATGTTGTAGAGTGCTGTAAAGAAAGCATTATATGTAGAGGGGTTGTAATTACATGATTATATAAATCCTCAACATTAACCTGTTTCTACAAATAAAAAATACTAGGATTTAGTATGTAGAATCTATAGCTATATTAAAACCTTCTGGTGTTTGATTAGAAACAGCATGTTTTTGCTAGTTCAGATTAAATCCTACTAAAACGAAATAAGTTCTGCAAATCTTAGAAATACTGATAACAGTAATGGCTCCAGATACTGAATGCAGATCATACTCCAGTTGTTTACCAGGAATCTACTGTCTGAGTAATTTAATACTTTTCTAAATAAAACAAACAAACCCGAGACAAAACCTCAAACAGCAAACATAACAAAATGACCTGCAGAAATGAACAAACCAACATCACTTAGCTGAAGAAGTTGCCTGGAAGACGTTATGGTGCCAGGTTTATTTATTGTATGTTCTTTAGGTGACTATATTAGTATATTTTTCTATTGGTTATATGTAGTTGTGTGTGCACTGAGGGATTGCGAGTAACGATAGTTCAATCCTCTGTATGTCCTGTACATGCTGCAGAATTGACAATATAGCTAAACTTGAACTTGAACTTATTTATCTGCAAGGGACTTAATTAAGAGTTTGCTGCAGCTCTGCCAACATGCTTCAAATAGGTAGGGAGGATGCAGACGACTTGTGAAACAGTCGTAAGCATTAGCTGAACCGACTTGGCCTCTGTCTGTAATTAGCTTAGTGAAGAGACACTCCTCTCTTCAGTAATCACAGGGCACTGAGAGTAAACATGGGCTACAATGAGACAGACAGCAACAGCAGCTGCCCTCTGCTTTATCTAATGTAATCACATGGGACTGAGCCAAGTGTGTTGCCTGTCTGTCTCGGCTTATGCTAAAGCAGCAACCATTACTTGTGGGTGTTCAGTCTAAATGTAATTATTTGTGCTGACAGTTTGAGCTGCCCATTAACAACATAGAATATTACTACTTGATTTTTGAAAACCCATTTTAGCCAAATCACACACTGACCTTCTCACTCTCTCTCACACACACATTGAGATAGGAAAAAATGTCAACAACACGGTTAAAGTTTTTAATAAGGTGTAGCAACTAACGTTTGGACATAAAGCACGTGTTCATCAGTGTAAGAAAAGGCAGTGGTGGTGTAGTTGTTTAAAATGCCTGTGCACTGATAAAAGCTCTCATTGGATGGACAGGTTGCTTACGTCTAGCCAAAGCCATATTGTCACAGCATGTATAAATATATATCATAATCAAACATTTTAGGAAACATCATAGAACAATCAGAAAATTCTAAAGAAAACAAGATTAATTCATTTTCTCATTTAATCCATATTGTTCAATTATGTTCAGGGTATAAATTCAGTAGCTTTCTGTGTGTAACAGTTTGTTTACAATGCCCCCCTCCCCTAGGGGATGTGAGAATACCTGAATTTCAGGGTGGAAATACTCAAGATTCTTAGTGTAAATAGCAGTCTCATGTTCTGCAATTCTCAATTTTAACACATGTGAGATAGCAGGGACATTTCAGTATGTAAATGACGTGAGTGCTCCTGCAGTTTATAAATGAATTTCTCCCCTGTGCGTGTGTGTGCATACTCCTCAGTGGACAGTGATAACGCCAGTAAAAGCAGACAGGGTGAGATGGTATCTAAATAGACAATGGAGGTTTTGGAATACATTTATGGACAACAAAACTTTTAAGTCACATGCTCGTCTGAATGAAGTTAGTTAAAAAAAGATGTCCCTCAAAGAAGGACTGTCATACGTGCCTATGTTAAATTATTGTTTGTTTTATTAGCAGAGACGTGGGACACACGTGAGACAGTTGCAAAGCCAACTCTTGAGGAAGTTTGGTGTTTGGGCTTTTGGTCCATTAGGGAATGTCTGTCTGTGCTCACTGCTCTCTGATTGGCAGAATCTATATATGTAATAGGGAAGGATGTCTCCTCTGGCAGTTCTGTGTCTTGGCCACATGCTGCTTCCTGGACCTTCAGCCTATTGTGTTGTGAGCTGGCTGGAGGATCTCTGGGCAAACCAGCAGATCCTCAAGAAAAAGCAGTGCTCAGCAGATATAAGCAAAACATATGAATGGCACTTTTCAGGTATTTCTCTTTGGTCCACCAGAATGTTTTGTCTATTACCTAATTCCTCCAGTATTTAAAAAATATATTTATTCATAAATCTGTTTCTCAAAAAACATTGTTTTGACCTTAACCTTGAGGTATTTGAATGACATTTGGCATAAAAGAAACAAGACTAGATGTTTAGGTCTTTGCACGGCTTTCATATTGTGGGGGACAGGTGGAAATTGTCTGGAAATCAGTTTCTGTTGCTTTATTGCACAAAGAGATGTTGCTTTATTTTGTCAGACCAGAAAAATTTAACTTAAAACTATGTGTCTGCATGCTTTTAGCTTGATATCATGATGCCAAGTCAGACTTCATATAGGTTGTTATCAAGGGCCATAATCAGCTTGTATCCTTTATGCTCTTTGAAACAAACAAAGTGACGCCAGGGAGAGGGGGGTGGTTGCATTAGTAATATCCTCTGTCTCAGGAAGAAATTGGGTATATATATATATATATATAATACCATTTTTTTTTTGTTTCTCTCCAGCTTCCTCTTGTGCTGGACAGTCGCTCCGAAGGCATTGACATTCACCTGTGGGTACAGGTCGTCTCTGCCGCCTCGGACAAACTGCAAGAGGTAAGGCATCATGGCCCGTGCAGCTCAAGTTTAGCTCTATTCAAAAGTTTACCGCCTGCTAATTTTAGCTGTCAGGAAACAGTTGCTTCCTCCTGCCTGAGTTTTTACGCAAACACAGACAGCGGGGGATATCATTTAGTGCGTATGAGGAAAGCTAAATCCAGAACAGGCCTCTTTAGCTTCAAAAACAGATACATCATCGTTATGGGACCATACCAATGGAAACAACACTGAGGCTGCAGGTGAAGCCTCCAGACATGGAAAAGGTTAAACATCTTTGGTGACAGAATGATCTGTTTGTGTTTGTATATGTCTTTCTCTCACTGACATTAAGCCCATGCACATTATTATTGTTTTGCTGGGATTACCCTCATCGGTGTGACCAGATTTTCACTTCTGACAAGTGTCTCTTTGTTTGTCCTTATTAGCTTGGTCACTACTAGATGAGTTGTATGCAATGGATATGGTTCAGCATCTATAGCAGTTCGGACTTAAGTAACAGTCTAGTGTAAGAATTTGCATTTGTACAACTGTATCCATGTAATTTGTGGTTAACCTATGTTTTTAACATTCAGTCTACGTGGGTGTGTGAAAAAACATGTGTCATATTTGTTGTGGATGTTTCCATGGAAAATTTAGTGTAGCTTGACATCCTGTTGGCAAGACACTTGTCTCTGTCTCAACGACGGACATTCTAATGCTGAAACAGATGACGTGAGTCGTCCCTTGCCTTTTGAATTAGAGGTGGAAGCTTCCAAAAATCTTCCAAAGATCATTTGGAAAATTGAAAATGTTTTTATTTGTGCGACCATTTGTGTGACCAAACAAGGCCAAACAAATAAAATACGTTTTCACAACTTAAGACAAATATCCCTATGTTCAGCTAATTCACAACATTGAATTGTTGCAATTAGAGACTGCAATCATGCACAAAATATTGCATTATAGTTAGTGAATGTTAAAAGTAGAGTTTAGTTCTTTCATTCCCATACGAGCCTTGGTGCCTAAACAAGGTGTCTGAGAAAATGAAAAGTTACTTAGAAAACCCTGGACACCCAAAATAACTCTTCATCATCATTGACTCATATTACTTGTATCTTCATCATAAAAGAACTGTTATGTATTATGTTCCATCTAAATGATCTCTGTTATTGTCTAAGCTCTGTTTTCTTTTCATTTCTTATTTCTCCACAGTTGTACCACAGGAATAGCTCCAGGGAGCTTCTTCAGGTGGTGACTCCTCTCTTCCAGAACACTCTGTCCTTCAGGCAGGTGATGGCCGCTGCCTCCAGCCTGGTATGTGGCTACACTGAGGGTGCTTTCTCCCGTGTCACCTCCTTTAACTGGTACGAGGACAATAACTACAGAGCTTTCCTGGGAATCAGCAGCAGCAGGGCACATGGCCACTACACGTATGACAACAGCACCAGTGAGTAGGTCATAATTTATTGTGACAGATATTAGAGTAGGCATTGTTCCGGTCTCAGGCATTCGGTTTTACTTTAAAACAAGAGGCCTTGTTTGAGACTGGAACCATCTTTTTCTGGAGTAACTCTGCTTTTATTTGTATTAAATATCAGTGGATCTTATGGTTTTCTTATGACAGACTCACTAGGTTAGAACACTAACGCTTTAATGTCCTCTGCCAAGAAGGTTGTGATTTCAGTCCTGCTTGTTTGTTAGTTTGCAGGATATCCTTAAAACCTAACATTTTGAAATTGAATTTGGTGAAAAGTTAGGCCATGTGAAAAAACTAACAAACAACAAAAACATTAAGTTGGTGCAGATAGATTCACTAGAATCATGAGGCCATTTCTAAATCCTGTTATGGCTTATACAATCTGGTTCCCCTTTTTCTGAATTCCTTTTGTCAAGTATTGTAAAACAGTTTATTTTCCTTTCTCCTTCACTTTGCCAAATATGGTACATACTATATGTGGGTGAGAACCAAAGGAATTCATCCCATAACCTTTCCCTGCAGCTCCTTTCTGCAATGATCTGATGAAAGAACTGGAGTCCAACCCCGCCACCAAGATTGTGTGGAACTCTGTCAAGCCCATGCTGATGGGGCAGATCCTCTACGCCCCGGACTCACCGGCTGTCAGGCAGATCATACGAAATGTAAGCAGCACAGGCCACATAGTGGATGCATTTATCCAAAGCATGGTGTAGTACATTCTTAACCATGTTAATAATCTAGTGAGTTGTTTTAGTATTAGTAGTGTTATATCAAGTTTCTATTAGATGTGATGCATTTTACTTTTCAGGGATTATTTTAAATTAATAGCGGGAGAACTGGTAGTTGGCAGGATTAATGAACAAACAAAGAAAGAGGTAAAAAAAAAAATCAAATTTTCCTAGATTACCACTGTAAGATGCTTTCTGTTACTCCATGACATCCATATCTTTGATTTTCTTTGGTGAAAGCAAGTCTGCCACAGTGAACAATGCATTTACCCTCAAAAGGGGATCAGCTTTCCTCATGTCATGTCCAGCCCTTTGTATCTAGATGTAGATACGTGTTGGTCAAAACCCTTCAGGGGGGCAGCAGTCATGGATGGCTTGGTAGCAATGGAAGAACACAAGCTGATCGGCTGTGATGGCTACCACATAGTCCACTGGCGCCATGGCTTTTTCAATGTTATGTAAGCAGTAAGAGTCTGTCCTTAAAGACAAGTGATCACACACACAAAGAAACACACAAACACTCGTGTTTCCTCTTTCTCGACCTTTAATGCCCTCTTTGTTCTCCTCTTCCCTCAGATTGGGATCTTAATTGCTCTAAGAAAGTAATGACTAAGGGGTTAATCCATTACTTTACAAGACCAAAAACATGGCTTCGACAGGCTCTTTGCTTTCTTGTCATGCAAGAAACTCAAAGTGAAGTACCATGCACTTAAACATATGTTGTCACCTTATGTGACTGTTTGTGTGTAATGATGAACTATCTGCATCCTGCCACCACTCCGCTCTTTTTACTTGGTTACTCTTGACTCGGAGGGACTTGGCCACATCATTCAAATTTGCATTAAAGTGTTAAGCATGATAATTCTTTACAGTTCACTTGGATACATTGAACATTTTCAGAAATAAACCCAGAGTTTAATCTCCGATTATTAATTTATAATACTGCATTGGTCTTGTATTAATTTACAGAGTGTCATTGGCTTCACCACGATGAGGACTGCAACAGTACGTCTTGGCTATGTAATACAGGTGTAGGCATTTATTCAGTTGTCTTATGGTCAGCTCAACAGACCCCAGAAAACCACAAGTTAAGCATTGTTGGTAAGCACCATATTTGCAATGGTGTCGGACCTTTTAGCAAACTACATGATGTGTTTGTTACCCTGTTGCATAAAGGAAAAAATGCATTTGAGTAGTGCATGTCAGGGCACCACAAGTGTTTCACTGAGTTTAATGGATAATACTAAACTAGTGCTGGCTTTGTTGCAACATATATAGGTATATGCTAAGTTAGACACAAAATACCACACATATTGGCCAACTACAAGATCTCTCGACTGCCCCCTTGAAGAAATCACTTTAAGGAATCCCCCCCCCATGTCCTCCTACTGGTTTTGGCCGCTGTTTCAAACTGCCTTGGGGAATGAGGAAGCGCTCACTTGTGGGAACCTGACTGGGATTCACTGGGCAGGCTGAATGCATTCGGCCAGTTGTCACCAAAGGCCTCCATTGTCACCCCGGCTCCATTGTCCCCATTGTCACCCAAAATCAGACACACACAAGAGGAAGGCGTTTAATTGGGTGTACTCTTGAGCGCTTTCATCCCCCACTGCACATGACTGAATACTGAAATAGCCAGCCTTTGGTATTTGCCACACAAAGCACTGTACCCACACACATCCAGGGTTTTAACGATAAGCATGCAGTAAATATTTGACGATTTGGCACAGAGTGCATTTGTTGCACAGTTGCTGGTTATCTGAACAGGCCCGCGGGAATTCTTTGTGTGAGAATGTGTGTGTTGTCTTTGCAAAGCCTGTTTTCACAGAGAGTTTAATGTGGGAATGGTATGTGGCAGGAGATTAGGAGAACTGTGACAGTGTGTGTTTGAGTTTCTGAATGTTATGTACACATGTGCACGTGTGAAATTTCCCCCAACATGTCAATTTCTTCTATACATCTGTGCAAAGCGTTTGTATTTGCATGTGTTCCTATATTTCTGAATGTTGTGTGTTCAGATATAGGCATTTGTGAGAATAGTTGTGTGTACATTGTTTATTTTTGATGATGTCCTGTCCTTCCAATCTTGACACATCGACTACTCACACACAAACACATGGACTCCCAAATTTCCATCTCTTTTGTAGGCAAACACCACGTTTGAGGAGCTGGAGAGGCTGAGGACGATGGGGAAGGCCTGGGAGGAGGTGGCCCCTCAGATCTGGGCTTTTTTCCAAGATGGAGTCCAAGTCAAGATGATCCGGGTAGGACAACAATATAGTGGGACTGAATAAACAGTGCACCAGTACACTATAAGTAATGAGGACATGTATAAAATAAGTTTATCATGTGTGAAACTCCTTTAACATGCAGCCAAATATTGGACCACTCAGCAAACAAAATACTAGACTGCATGCAAGATCACTGCATTTAAATAACTTTAATCTAACAGCTGACTTAACTGCGTCTGTGGTTTAAAATTACATCCACATACCCGACCTACTGTGCCTAATACAGCAGATATGATCAGGGTCCATCTTTGTGTTACCATTCAGCTGACATCCTATGACAAACACACAATTCTCCCTTTGAATGAGGTGATTAATGATGTTGTTATTTTATCCTTATCTTATCCTTGCTGATCATTTTTGCTGAGGCCCCAGGAGTTCACAAAGCTTCCTGCTTGAATGTAGAACCTTGGATGAAGTTGATTTTGGCTGCAAATATATTACTTTTTCTTTCCTTTTTCCTCTAGGTTTATTTGTTGTGAAATGTTTATTTTGTTCCTACTGGTGTCTCAGCAACATCTTCCTTAGAAAAGAAAGGTCTTGCTCTTTATGGAAAAAGAAACAGGGCAAATAAAGCTTATTCCCACTTCCTTTTGTTTCAGGACACCATCCGCAATCCATCCGTGATGGATTTCATTGACAGGACTCTACAGCAGGCGCCGTTCTCCTCCAAACACATCCTCAACTTCCTGCACAATGGCCCACCAGAGGACCGTCCGGCCGACGTGCCTGATTTTGACTGGCGAGACATTTTCAACCTCACTGACCGGGTCATTCGGATGCTCAACCAATATGGTGATGTGAGTGGGCTTTACTAATAGACATCCTTTCAACGTTTCTTTCATTCATGTCGTAGGTGAAATTCCTTGCCTCTCAAATACGACTGACTGGATTTTATGTGTGGGAAATGTATACCAGCGTGTGGAATTTTACTGACTAGTCAAAGCAGACTCCACATTTCCAGATGAAAATAAGGTGTCAGGATTGTTTTTGCTAAAGGTTTGACCTTCTCTTCCATTGGACTCACTAAGTCACTAAGAATGTGGACTGTGTGTCCATATTTCCTGTCACCTGACATTGTCAAATTCTAAGACAGGCCTATTCATGAAATAATCCAATTAAGCACAAGTCTTGTCACTTGTTAATTCAAATACCCTGGTTGCCAAATCACTATGTGGTCAATACTGTTCTTGACGTGATGTGATTTAGATAAGCTGCCTCTGGGCTCTGCAATTTGTCCCCTCTTACAGAGACATGGGAATCTACTCAGGTGGGTGAGAGCCAGACCAACAAACTAGCTACCGAGTCTCTTTTGTTTACTGCTGATGGAGGGGAGGGAAAAAAACATCACAAACCTTCTCATTCAGTGAACCAATGCATTTGAAACTAAATTAAAATCACCCCTTTCTCTGCAGAGGCTAATCGGGATGAGGGGCCTATCGCACTTGGGGGGTGACATGAGGGGCACCTGGGGGCATGGCTGGGTGGATGGTTGGTGCTCTTTGTTTTTGTCCAAGTTGAAGCTTACAGCACTTGAGTGTGACAGGGAGAGTGGGAACGATTGAGGACGATTAGATACAGCTGTCACTCCATCCACCATCTTTTATAAAGCGACAACAATGACCGTGGGCTTGATGGCTGGTTGGCTGCACGTTGGTGGCATGCATGCGTATCACACCACACAGTGGGGTTGCAGTGTTAGTAGGTGAATGTAAATGAAGGCTCTTTGAGATTTGAATCATTTGTTGGGCATGTTTAGTGTACATTGTGTCTGTAAATGCATATATGTGTGTATTTTGGTTGCATCTCTGTGTTTAAATTGCTAATTGTGTGTACTGGTGTGTGTTTGTTTTGGGTTTGGGGGTGGATATCTGAGCATGGGATCTCAGAGGCAAGTTGTTGTTTTGGAGTGTTTCCTTTTGGATCACAGCCCTCTCTATTTGCATTAGCTTACAGTGAATGGCTATGTCAGACACGCTTTGCAGGGAAGAGACAACCGCTGCTGAGGTGTCACTGCAAATGTGGCTGCAGAGTGTGGGTCATAGTAAATCGAGCCAACACTGGCTTTTCACCTTTTCAGGGATTGGCATTGTTGGCTGGTTGGGCCTGCACATTTGTCCAGACTGAAATATCTCAACAACTAGGGAATGGACTTCCCTAAAAATTTGTAGAGACATTGATGGTCCTCAGAGGATGAATCCCCAGACTTTTCTCAACATTTTTACCTATCCAGTAGTATATTTCAACATCTACTGGATGGATAGGCACAAAATGTTATTCCAACATCCATTGTTCAATTTATTGTATAAACTTGTGATCCCCTGTCGTGATGTTAACATTTCTGGCCTTTAGGAAAATGTTTTGGCAACTGTTGGATGTATTATAATGAAATTTGATACAGAAACATATGTTCCCTTTAGGATCAATTGTAATCACTTTGTTGATTCACCGATGTTTCACCTGGTGCTGTCATCTGTAAAAAATTTAAATGTGTCCAATTCTTTAGCATTTGGAGTATTTCTCTATTATGTTGTTTCACATATTAATCATCAATCATTTTTTACTCTTAATACTGTTTATTTTCAAAGGTGATATTAAGTGGCAATACATTTGACTCATCGATATTAGAAATCTTTCTAAACATTTTTGAAAAGTGCTTTTGATTGTTGGGTTGTTTGCCTTTATGGCTACCATTAAACTTTATGTAAACCCCCCCAAAATAATACTCAGGTAAACTCATGTAGTGCTGGCAGTGACCTAAAAGAACGCAGTTTCGCTGCATTTGCACAAGTCAAATCCAATATTCTGTTAAACAGACACTTAAAAGGCAGTTTTGCTGGTGCTCTGTTTGTCTAACACATGTCAATTTATGTGGCTGTCTCTCTTTTGTTCATTCTCCCTCAACCAGTGTGTGAACCTGGATAAGTTTGTGGCTCAGCCTGATGAGGACGCCGTCACTCATCGAGCCTTAAGCCTGTTGGAGGACAGCAAGTTCTGGGCAGGACTTGTCTTTGTAAACATGTACCCTTGGACCACCAATGTCCCACCTCATGTTAAGTTCAAGATCCGTATGGATATTGATTCAGTGGAGCGCACCAATAAGGTCAAAGACAGGTTAGAATCAAACTCAAGTGGAAATTGTGGGTTTAGTATAATGATGATATATTTAGTAACTAAATATGTGTGTATTGCTCAGGTATTGGGACCCTGGCCCCAGAGCCGATCCTATGGATGACCTCCGCTATGTTTGGGGCGGCTTTGCATACCTCCAGGACATAATAGAGCACGGGATCATCAAGAGTCAGACAGGAAAGGAGTGGCCACTGGGTGTTTACATACAGCAGATGCCCTACCCTTGTTATGTGGATGATCTGTGAGTGGAAAACATTATAGTTCAGGAACTTTAAACAAAGTTCACTCACATTTAACAACCATAGCAGAATTTATTGTTGACTTTCTTTAAGCTTTTGATTTTTATGTTTTAGCATTACATTGCTTAGTTAATTACTTTTTTTGGTAGTAAACCTGATAGATTGTGAGAGGCACACAATTCTGGTGCCCCACTTCCATAACGGTGTTCTTCTCCTCTGTCTTATTTCACCTTCCTCTGCTCTGTCCAGCTTCATGCTGACATTGAACCGCTGTTTCCCCATCTTCATGGTACTGGCCTGGGTCTACTCTGTGTCCATGATAGTCAAGAGTATTGTTCTGGAGAAGGAGCTCCGCCTGAAGGAGTCCCTGAAAGCCATGGGGGTCTCCAACGGTGTCATCTGGTCCACCTGGTTCATTGACAGCTTCCTCATGATGGGCACTAGCACTGCTCTCCTCACCGCCATCATCATGGTAAGGAAGGATTTACCAAAAGGCCTCTAAAGTTCCTTGTTCCTCTGCCATCTAATACTGTACAAGCACTTTATATTTGGGCAGAAGATGGCGGTTTGACCTGTTGCCACAGTGGGTGGAACACTGATAATGCAATGTATACAGCATGGAGCTCCTAGATTGCATGCAGGCTTTTCAGCTCCTTTTCTTCACTTTATTGGCATTTAGTTGACATTTTTACTAATGCTTCTTGAAACTAATGAGTCTTTTTGAAGTTTAATTCAGTGTGTCTCTAATCATATTACCTCCCGTCAATCATCACCAGATCTTTTTCTTTACATAATTAATTGATAACAGCGGTACACAGATTGCATACTTAACACATAAATCATTAATGAAAGAACTGTGAATACCATGAAACCATGAGAATTATGGCATTGACCGTAATGAAATGGGCAGGTGAATAATTAACTTTTGTTCATTGGAAAAGTCCCAAGTAATTTCTTGTAATCAGCCAGTGGCTCAGTTGACGTATTATAGTAAGATAGGTTGTTATGACCTCTGGTGGATGATTTGTGTAAAGGAATGTTTTATACCAAGATCACCCAAATAATGCCTAAATTGCACTTCACTAATGTGGTATTTATTAGTTGACTAAAGGTTTTTTTTTTTTATTTTGTTTAACATCCCAACACACACACACATATATATAACATATAACATAACAGTAACAACAAAATGCATTTCATACAGTCACCGTAGATTATTCTAAAAACACAGTGTCCTGGACTTGAATATTTCAATCAGTTTAATCACAACTAATGTAGATACAAAATAAACTGCATATTTTACATGGTCATACAGTGTGGATTTTCTTTTCTAAGTTTAAAGCTATTTAAGAACTTTAATGGGGAAAATCAATGTTTAAGAATCCAGTCAGTTCATTTGAACTCGCTCCAAAGCAATCAAATCTGTTTTGGGTAAAACTTTCACTGCCAAATTATTTGGTTGGTTCACTACATCAATCAGCATGTCTTTCTTCTCCATCCCCAGTATGTGTGGTTGGTGTTTCTATGAGATTGAAAACATCATCCTGTCTTTCTCTCTGTCTCTGGCCTATAGGGAGGAAGGGTGCTAAACTACAGCAATGCTATCATCCTCTTCCTCTTTTTGCTCACTTTCACCATGGCTACCATCATGCAGTGCTTCCTCCTCAGCATCTTTTTCAACCAGGCCAACCTGGCAGCAGCCTGCTGCGGCATTGTTTACTTCACCCTTTACCTCCCGCACATCTTCTGCTTCGCCTGGCAAGACTGCATCACCAAGGACATGAAGATCCTGTTGGTGGGTGTCACGTCTTGGCATCCCCCTCTAACAGGGGAGCATGCTTCTACTGAAAACATGCCATTGTATATATATAATCAGATCCGGAAATTATGTTTAAAACGCAGCTAGTCGTTGTTCCTTAATTGTATTACAGACGTATTAGATCCAGAAGAGAGAAGCATTAACTAGGCCTAACTAAACTCAAGACTAAAAGTAACTGAGAGGCCTCTCACACATTCACACGCTCTATTCTATGTAAGGGCTGATGTTGAACATTATTATTGCCTCTTCCCTCAGAGTCTGCTGTCACAAGTGGCTTTTGGCTTTGGGACAGAGTACCTGTCACGGTACGAAGAGCAGGGCCATGGTCTGCAGTGGGACAACATCCAGACCAGCCCTCTGGAGGGGGACGAGTTCTCCTTTCTCACCTCCATCTGCATGATGGGCCTGGACACTATTCTGTATGCTGTGCTGGCCTGGTACCTGGACAGTGTCTTCCCTGGTCAGTGCATTAGAGAGAAATGATGAGTTTGGTTGCAACTTTTGCTGCAAAAACTAATACTATTTTGATTAATTTACATGTTAACTGTAGCTCATCTGTAGCTTATCTTTTCATCACAGGACAGTATGGAATTGGTCGACCATTTTACTTCCCTTTTCTGCCCTGTTATTGGCTCAACAGTGTGGCTCCAGCTTCAGGTAAGCTTTCTTACTTATCAATTTCTGTATTCACTTTTTTGATTTAGACTGTTAAGAGTTTATCCAGTGACCAATCTCAGTCATAAGTTGACTTTAAAATCCTTTCTTTTTTCTCCAAAGGCAACAACAAACCAGAGCTGGGTAAAAAAGGCTTCGATAACCTGGCAAACAAAGAGCAACAACAACATCATAAAAAAGAGAAGGAGGAAAACCAAGATCAGGACAAACCCAAGACTCTGGAAGAGGCAGCCTCGTGTGAACACCAGGATCAGCGTGAGGAGCTGGAGAAGGAGGCTGAGGCAAAGAAGAACCAGGATAAAGATGGTATAACAGTTACATATTGTTTTTTGTTGTTCCGTATAACTCTTTCATCTGATTACTTTTACATTGTAACTTCCTGGAAGAGCTGCACATGTATCACAGGGTGTAATAGATCAACACAGTTCTATCATGATTTTATTATTACACATTACAGCTGCATTTGATTATCTATCAAAATCCCTGCTTCTTTCTGATAGCCGAAGAAGATATTACAGCACAATTCCACAAATATAATTAATTACACGTCTTATTAATTATGTTGATGTAATATTTCTCTAAGCAAACACTTGATCTCCATTCAGGACTGAGGCTATCCATCTATTTGCTCTCACTTTCCCTCTCTGCCAATCAAATTCATTGTGGAAACTCAGTGTCCTTGTGTGTGTTTGCACTTGCTGGCATATGTAAACACACATACTGCTAGCTTCTCAGTTTGATGCTAAGTTAATAAATTATAGAAACTGTTTTCTTTGTATGGCATTCCAATCCCCTCATCTCATATGTGTCTTGCCTCTTTCAACACATTTGGGAAATAAAATGACACTTCTTGTTAGTTTCTGAAAAGAGATAGAAATGTTCTGTTGCTTTGTTTACTTGAAAGACATGGCCGCCATTAGGGATTACTCAAACAGCCCAGAGGCAGTATTCACTCCTAGTGCAGACAAATTGCTAACATACATGTGGTTGTCTTTGCTGTATGCAGGTCAGCCATTCTTTGAAGAAGAGCCAGCTGACCTGGTGAAGGGAGTTTGTATCCAGGACCTGGTCAAGGTGTTTGGCAGTTGCTCCAGGCCAGCCGTGGATGGCCTTAGCATCAGCTTTTATGAGAGCCAGATTACTGCCTTTCTGGGCCACAATGGGGCCGGGAAGACCACCACCATGTATATTCACACACAACACCCATATGCTTTGTGCTTTACATGTAGAAAATAGTCTAAGATTCTCTGCAATTTAAATGTAGCTGGGGGATACCATGTTTCACTCCACTCATTCCTCCACATGTTTCTCTCTCTCTATCTCCATCTCTTTCTCTCAGGTCTATCTTGACCGGTTTGTATCCTCCCACCTCAGGGACAGCCACCATCTATGGCAAGGACATTCGTGCAGACATGGACACCATCCGTCTCTCTCTGGGAATGTGCCCTCAACACAACATCCTCTTTCAGCAGTGTGTAACTCTCCACACACTTAGAATTTAGGTTTCAAATAATTATCATAAATAAGTGGTTTTGGCAAATTGCATCTTATACTGTACCACTAGAGTACGGCCATACAGTGATAAGAAAACACTTGCAGTGCGTAGCTTGTTTATAGTTTTAACTGGATTTAGCTCCCCCTCTTTCTCTTGTTCTCTATCAGTATGACTGTTGCGGAACATATCCTCTTCTACTCGCTGTTGAAAGGCCGTCCAATAGCGGAGGCCGAGGAGGAGGTGGAGAACATGCTGCAGGATCTGGGTCTTCCCCACAAGAGGGATGAACTGACCCAGAACCTCTCAGGTCTGTCTGGATGATTCTTCGTCCAAAAACAAAAACAGCTGCAAAGACGCATGGATATGTTTTGTTTTTTAAATAGATGATACACACCTAGTATGCAAGTGTATGCACAAATGTATTAATGCTCACTACCATGCAAACCACACACACACACACACACGCGCACACACTCACGCTCACCCACACACTGATATGTGCACCGTCAGTACTAATGATGTTCTAATGCAGGGGGCATGCAGAGGAAGTTATCAGTTGCCTTGGCATTTGTTGGTGGGGCTAAAGTGGTGATCCTGGATGAGCCCACTTCAGGGGTGGACCCCTACTCCAGACGCTCCATTTGGGACCTGCTGCTCAAATACCGTGCAGGTAACAGCGATCCCTGCTGGCTAGAACAGGGTATAGAGCCCCAGTGTCATGGTAATGTGGAGGTTTTCTGCATGAGTCCCTCTTATATCTTCTTGGGCCTACTAAATTATAATGCAACATTCAAGCCAGCTGTACTGTTCCTTCTTTTGTTTTTCTCTATTCATTGTCCGTCTCTGTCCGTCTCTGTAGGGCGCACAGTGATCATGTCCACCCACCACATGGACGAGGCCGACCTGTTGAGTGACAGGGTGGCTATCATCTCTCTGGGCCGCCTCTTCTGCTGCGGTTCCCCCATCTTCCTCAAGAACTGTTTTGGAGCTGGCTTTTACCTCACTCTTGTACGACGAATGAAACATGACACTCCAAAGGTGAGAACTTGTGAAAATGGAGACTTGTGTATGTTTGTGTGCATTAGGATTTTAATGGTACAGACTGGTAGATTCAAAAGTTAAATTATAAATTTGGGTTGAAGGTGGAATTAATATACTGCCTGAATGTAATACTTATCTGTCTAGAACAGCATATGAAACAGCCTTTTGTTATAACTTGAATTATAAATATATAAATAAATGAATAAATAAAAAACATATTTGTGATCCGACTAATATAAAGGTGAAACCATTATATTAGTCTGATCTTAAATATTTTGTTTATTTAGTGCCTGTGTGATTTGTATGCCAATGAGAAAAATGCACGCAGGAGAGATATAAAAAAAAGTTCATTATTGTTTCATTTTGTTCTGCAGGCCAACTGTGACTGTACAGAGGATTGTTCCTGTAAATGTTCAAAGTGTTCAAAGTTTAAAGTGAACCAGGAGGAGAGCCAGACCCCAGACAGACAGATGGATGGTAAGGTCACCATTAGTTCCATTTCAGAGTTCAGTGCGCTATGCCAAGTTCATTGCCAATCCTCTTTAAATTGTTTTAAGTCTATTCTGCTTTTAAATTAATAATGTAATGGAACATCTTTTTGTCCAGTTGATGAACAGCACTTTTGCACTGGATTGTAGCCAGTCTAGTTTTTGTACCTGCTGCCAACACACCTAGATTTTCTTTTACTTTTGCCCAACCACATGCTGTAATTTAATATGTTTATCTTCTCTTTTTCTATATTCCCCACTGTGGTTTATTATTATTGCTGGTTCTGCTTACCTTATATTCTGCTGTGCCTCTTTTAGTATGACAGAGGTGAATGATATTGAAGATATTAAATTAAACAAACAAAGCAGTGATGGAAGTTGAAATAAGGCAAAATCATATATTTTATATAGTGCCACATCATAACAAAGTTAGCAAGCAGCAGAGAGAGCAGGAGGAAGGAAAACACACAGTAGTACAGTACAGTTCTACATAGAGATGTAAAGTAATAGTTGTGGTAATGGTATTCATGGTATTATTAATATAAATAACACTTAAAGCAGTATAATAATAGTAATACTAATAATGAGAGCAGTAACAGTAATAGCAGCAGTGGCTATTGAGCAGCAACACGGGGGCAGCAGGTGCATCCACAGATCCAGACTCTACAGCACCGGAGGCAGAAACACCTGCAGAAATCAACAGAAAGAGAGAGAAAGGAGAGAAAGCACACAACTACGGGAAGAAGTTGAGTTAGCAACAATCATTAATGGGATAAGAGTATGCACAAATAAAGAGGGAGAGGAAGAGAGAGGAGAGAGGAGCTCAGTGCATCATGGGAAGTCTAGCAAGTATAGCAGCATAACTTCGGGGGGGCTCAGGGGTCACCTGAGTCAGCCCTACTATAAGCTTT
>JAVQJD010009924.1:0-17054 GCA_036023655.1 Nannoperca australis | reverse complement strand
CTCTCTCTCTCTCTCTCTCTCTCTCTCTCTCTCTCTCTCTCTCTCTCTCTCTCTCTCTCTCTCTCTCTCTCTCTCTCTCTCTCCCCAAGGCTCCACATAACCAGGTTTTGGTTTGTTTGACATTTTCTGCTGCTTGCAACACTCTCACCAACATTTCTCACTCATCCATACACTACCTACGCAGCTGGCCTCCACAGCCAATGTTTATCCTTTTGTAAATAGTTCAGTTTTAAAACAAGACTTTCAGCAGCACTTGCCCCTTGTCCCACACTCTGAGCTAGATTTGAAGATTGTCCAACTGATTTTCATTGTTTAAAACACACCGAGTTGTCGGAGCAGCAAGTCACAGTAATGTCCAGATTGTTGTATGGAATCTGCTGAGAATAGTATTAATACGTTTCAGGGATTCTTGGTAAAAAAAATAAAAAAAAAGTTTCACAGATGTTAATTTAACTGAATGTTTTCCTATTTGATATTTCAGCTTCAAGACTGCATTCAAGCCACACTGAGCGATTGGTTTTCCGCAACAAAACCGTCATCCAAGGTGGGGAGATGTGTGCAGTTTTCTTAGTTAGTTGTGTTGTAGTAGTTCACCTAATCCAGGCTCTCATAAACCAGAGACGCTGACAAACAAACAGCAATAGTATTTGCATTGACGGTCAGATCTGCAGTATGTGTGTGTGAGCTGGTTTCCAGTGCTTGTGAAAATAACATAACTGTAGTGATGGACATCAAAGGATGCCTCCAGGCTTACTGAAAAGAAGCTGTCATGATGGATGTTCATGCAGTGCTGGCTGCCAAAGGCGCCAGTCCTAATGTGTGTCTGTCTGTTGGGATGAGGGGGTGGGGGTACACTAACTTTGCTCTGGAGGATTTGCTCAATAACTGTGATAGGATTTCAAAAAAGATCACTGGATGAAAAGTTTTCGTCAAACAAACATGTTCTGGAAAGAGTGGAATTGGGATTGAAAAGGCTGCAGGGTCCAACGTAGTGAAGCACCATTCCTGCTGAACACATCCCTGTTCAGGCTGTTTTGCTAGGCTCAGCTAATCTGCTTCAGCTTCTGTCACCACACCCACTGGATTCAAATGGGGAGGGGGGAGGTTTGTCTTAAATACTTGCAAATACAAAGCTGATAGGTCACATTCCCTGCCGGCATGTTTGAGTCGTGGGTCTGAGTTCTGTTGTTGTGTTTAGTTTAAATTTGTTGGCAGAAAATGCACAAGTTTTGTAATAATGTGTAACATTTTCATGTTGTAAAGATCAACATTTTTCAGTTCAGAGTTTTTTTTCTTTAAAAGTCAGAATGGCAATCTTACCAGGTTACTCACACGTCTGACCTGAATGTTGTAAGATTAATGTCAAGGCTGCAGCAAAGAAAATAATATCACTTTTATAAACCCCAAAACGCAGTGAGCGCACAAACAATGTGACACTAAATATGAAGTGCTTCTTGTCATGTAGGACTTTCCAGAAACACTGGACTGCTCCATTCCCCAGGAAACAGATGCTATCACACCTGAAGAGAGGGAGGAGCTGAAGGTTTCAGGTCAGTGCTGCTTTTGTTGTACACAAGAAATCATATTTATTTATAAAGCACTTCTTAAAAAATACCAAGTTGACCAAAGTGCTGTACAATCGTAGAACCATGAAACACAAAAAGCCATAAATAGACAATAAAGACAATAAAATTAGAAAAGCAAATCTCACACTGAATTGAAAGTCAAGGAATAGAAATGTTTTAAGATTTAAGAACAGGCAGTGTAGGGGCCAGCCTAACGTGCCGAGGCAGCTCGTTCACTCGTGAGTGACCTCGAAGGGATGTGTGATTGTAGAAGGTCAGAGAGATAGGTTGGAGCTAGCCCATTTAATGATTTATAGGCAAACAATAAAATCCTAAAATTAATCCTGAAATGTACAGGGAGCCAGCAAAGGTAGACCAGTATGGGGGATATGTGCTCTCGCTTTTGCGCGTTCCTGTTAAAAGACGAGCTGCAGTGTGACAGGGAGGCCTGGCTAACACCAACGCATAAAGCACATTACAGTAGTCGAGATGAGATAAAAGCATGTTTAACCCTCTCAAAATCATTAAATGATAAAAAAAAAGGGCATGACCGTAGATAATAGCCTCATTTGGAAAAGGCTAGATTTGATCACAGAGTTGGTCTCTCAGTTATCATACATACAGTTTAACACAACATGTTTATGGCTGCCTTGTTTTCACAGTCAAGCTGTTCTTGTGTGAGTCGGTTCAGTCCTCCATCAGAGATGCAGTAGAGATGGGTGAGCTTTAAATCTAAAGAAACATTTTTATGTGCCTTTTTTTTTTATTACCCACAATTGATAGGAACCTTTTTTTTTTCTTTCTTTTTTTTTCTGAACTCTTCTCTCATGATACTACCTTGTCTTACCTTCTTGTCTCTCGTCTCTAGCCTGCCAGACGCTGGCAGTGTCCCAACTCGACTCTGTTATCATAGCGCCACCTGGGCCCCTGGAGGGCGATGGCCAATCTTTGGCTCACCTTCAGCCAGCCTGGGAGGAGCTGGAGGCTCTGGTCCGGAGCCAGAGGATTGCCGCCATTGGCACCTCTGACCTGGATCAAGATCTGCTGGAACAGCTCTACAACTGGGCTCAGGTGAGCGGGAATCCTGTGCATGTGAACCTTGATTTGTGTCATCTTTAAGCCGGAGCAGACACTGTGCGGTTTTATTCGTTGTGTATGTTTTGTTAACTCGTGCTACACATTTTAATCAACCTTTCTGCAAGTCTGATCTGTCTCCTATACAGCAAAGGTCAGTTTGATATCGCAGCCATAGTCAAAACTACAGTTTTTGCCACAACATGTATGTTACTGCTCCAGCAATATTGAAACAAGTCACTGCAGTTTAGAGCAGAAATGTAGACACCATCCATGTAGGAAATTGGACTGCAGAATCGCTCAAACAGCAAGACGGTCAACAAAAATGTCTAATCTGCCAAGAATCCAACTAATCGTCGACATCCTGATTGTTGATTGTTTGGGTAATTGATCAAAAAAGTACAACAAGCCATCGGGCAGACATTTGGCCAGATTCAAGCATTAGTCGGGGACGACCAATTTAGGGCTAAAACCAGACTTCATCTGTACAGAGCTTTGGGCAGTGTTGCACTGAAAGAGCAATTTTCTATGTGGAACGACATAAAAGCTAATCATTGACCGCGTACCCTCTCTCGTACCAGGTGAAGCCCAGCAGTAACCAGGTGAACCTGGCCTCCTGCTGTGTGATGCCTCCTGACCTGACGGCCTTCGCTAAGGAGTTCGACATCCAGCTGCTCACACACAACGATCCCAAAGGTGAAAGTCAGTTTCTTTATTTATAGTGTAGTTTGTGGATGTGAAAAGGTTCACATACAGAGTTCAGATGTCCCGAATCAAGTGCTCAGTCAAACCTTACAGGATAAGTCTTGTGATATTCTATATTTTTCCTTTTGTCAACAAATGCCAGAAAAAGACCAAAGCAAAAAAGCTGTGCAGTAAAAGCCTGATATCTTATTCCGTTGTGTCATAGAGCTCAATTGTTGTCCAAAAATAAGTTTAAAAACACATCAAGGAGCCACTTTGTTGCACTGGGGTTTCTTTATTATCATGACATGAACAGGAGCACCGGAGTTTGTTTTGAGTCAGTGCCACAAACAACGTCCTGCTGCCGCAAACACTCCCTAGACCAACAAATGTGTATTAATGCGCAACTGAAAATAGACCCCAGCAAATGATCGGGTTGCTTCTCTTTAAGAAATCTTTGATAAGAACTACAGAGATTTGTGTCTTTTAGTTTAAACTAATGGGCATTGGGCTGAGAGCCACCGAGAAAGTAGGAAAGTCAACACACCCATTGTTGAGTTTGGTCTTTTCGTGGAATTTATTGACAATAAAAAAATTATAGAAAAAAAGTTTTTGACCCTCTTTTTTTTTTCTTTATAAATCAATGAATACATTGTAGTTTGGGTCAGCTACAGTATTGGCGAATCTCGTTTTGATGTGCTTTGCATAGTGCAAGCTGCACAGTTCACTTGTACCTGTGAATTCCTTTTCATGAGTTTTAAACCGCTCCTCCCTTGGCCTCATGTTTCCATCCGCAGAGCTGATGTCAGCAGCCACATTCCAGGAGGCGGTGCAGGAGGGAACGCAGGACCTGAACATCGCTGACTGGAGGCTGGAGTGGGTCCTGCGCTACTCCATTATTGTCAAGAGCAGGGGCATCATCAAGGCTAAAGGCTACCTTGTTAGTGCGAGGAAGGCGAGCCCCTAGCACACCCCAGCAGAGAAGAACACACATGGATGAAGCCATTCTCCTCCTTTTTCATTCATACACACACACACGCATAACATTCAAAGTAACAGCTCTGAATAACGATGTTCCCCATGTTTTATCTTACAAATAAGGTTGCATCTTGATCATCTATGATACCTTCAGAATGTCAGATGCAGGTATTCATAATCATCGACTAAGTGAGATCAAAACTAGGAGACGAAGGTGCAAGATCAGCTCCAGTGTCCGTTTTGAGAATAGACAAAGACTAAGATTTTCATAGATGGTGGTTCTCACCATGACCAGTACACTGACAGATCAGCCATTTATCAACACCGAAGAGGCTGCTTTATTGATGGAATATGTCAGTTGCTAAACTTTAATCCAAGGTGAAGGTTCCTTTAATCTTGTCGACTTGAAGTGCCTCATCTTTTGCCCCTTTTATCCTCATTCCTGCTTTGTCTCCACTGTGTCTGTGTGAATCGAGCTTTAAATATATCAGTCTGAATGAAAAGATTACGAGTAGGTAAAGCAAAAGAAAACTGTAGAGAATTATTGTTTCTTTTTTTTTTTATTAGTATAGAATGATTCCAAACATGTTGAAAGGGTAAATGGGGAAAAATGTCTGACTTTATTCATTCAATTCCCCAAAATCTTCCTGCTGTATATAACACAGTTTGCATTCATCAATTGAGAAAAACGATGGACTAATTCAAATCCGACTACATACGAGATGTTTATTTTATGATGCTGATTGAATTAGATTTTAACTGGTAAAGCAGAAAACTTTGAATATATATAACTTTATTTGATCATGCATTGTTTTCTAACCATTCGCTGTCTTTGGCGATGCATTGAAATGTTTACCCGCCCTATGCTCATGAGATTAATTCAAGGGTTGAGAGTACAGCAATACTTTGAGATATTTGACATGCATAGCAGGCTTATGGCCTCTATAAGCATTGTTGTTGTAGCACTGGAAACTCTGTGCCAAGGAGATGTAAACATTTGTTAACTCTGAGGAAGAAGTTGTTTTTATTTAAGAATCATTGCTGTTTTCCAGACAGATCCAGCTAATCTCATGAAGATGATTTATCTGTTGTACTATTAACATATTTAATGTCATATATCTGTAAATCATGAATTGGCTTAATTAAAATTTTGAAACAGGTGTTTGTAATATCAACACTAGTCTAGTGTAAAATCTTTAAAAGATGTGATAAACTTGGACTAGTGTAATAGTTTGATAATGCAATCAACATGGTGGTGTTGTAAAGAAACAAAAGAAATCAAATATTTCACATGGTTCTTGTATTTGCTGCTGAGTTCACGTGCCGAGTCAACTGAAGAGTAACGCCAACTTTGTGGAACCATTTCACACTCTGTCCCACAGGTGTTTGAACCAGGTATGCTGAGTTCTGTAGGCTCTGGTTTAGTTTAACTGGAAAGACAAAAACTGGTGAATTATTTCCTCCTGCAGAATATGTGTTACATAAACCTTAATTTGAGTCTAAATTCAAAGTGAATAAAGTTAACTGTTAACGGTACTTCTACTACACATATGTCTTCACTTCATTTATATGACAACTATTGTTACAAGTTATTTTAACAATGATGGTTTTATATCAGAATCAGAAATACTTTATTAATCCCAGAAGGGAAATAGTTTTTTGATACAGTTACAATGCTCAATAAAGTTATTGAAAAAAGAATAATAAAGGATATTTATATACAAAGGATCAGCTTATAGAATATGATGCTGTGCTATAAATGAAACCACCTAGCAGTGCATAACATGTACAATACAACACTTGCATATAAAGTGCATTTTTCTAAGTTGTACTGTTGTACAGTATTTTTACAGTGTGTTATTGCTACTTTTACTTAAATAAAATACCTGAACACTTCTTCCATCACTGGTCCCTTTGCTGAAATGCGTTACAATGGGAAGGAAGTACAAACTATTTAGCTGCTGATGGGATTTGATGTTCTGCGATCGTCTGCTCGGCCTGCGTCGCATATCCGTTTACGATTGGTTGAGTCTAGCCTTCACACCGGAAGTGAGAGTGAAGCCAGCAGGCAAGATGGTGGCAACCAGGAGAGGAGTACGCGTGTGCTCCCAAAGTAACACAAACCCAGAGCAGTCGTCTAATGAGCAGGTACGGATGAAAAGAGTTGTTGTTTAAACTCGTAAACGTTCAGAGATCACGTAAAGGTTTAGTCCGAGGCGAGATGAAGCCCGTCACGTGTCTGTTAGCTGGTGCAGCTGCTCAAACTTCACGTGGACAGCCTCGGTCCTTTGGTAGTTTGCAAACGTTTAGATGTTGTGACACGAGTGGAGAAGTAGAAACAACAAGTGAAAACAAAAAGAAAATATTGTAAAGATAAGACGACCCCATACACAATGCTTAGCAACAGTTTACATGAATCTTGTTTGAGCAAAGTTTAGTGTGTGTCTCCAACTTAAACTGAATTAGCTTACATTTTGAAGAAATTAAATCCATCACGTGCTTTCAGATCATAAAGCTTGGACTACTGTTATGAACCAGCAAAAGTCTATCAACACAGAAGTATTGGTAACTAACCAACATCCCTAAATTGTACAGAATGCAGCTGCTAAATCCAAAGTGAGACAACGTATTTATCCCCTTTTACTATACTCAATCCTCCTTAAAATTGATTTGAAGGTCAATTACAATTAAAACACTTAATTATTTTGCAGCAGATTATTAATTAGGCTTTCTATATTATCTTATTGGCAACACATTCTCTGGAAAATGAATCGATCCTGTTAACAGGCGGACAGCTTATCCCTCTGCCATAGAGCTCAATTATAGTCCAGAAACGATTAAAACACACCAGTGAGTCACACCTTTGCACTGGGTGACACTGTAGTTTATTTTGATTTATTGAATTATTATCATTAATTAGTATTAATCTGCAGCTGAAAGTAGTCCCCAGCCAATACAATACATACTCCTGTGTGAGTAACACAGGGGTGCCACAGCATAAGTATAGATGTGTCTTGAAATGAAGTTATGTATTTGTGACCCATTTTTCCAGTGGAAATAAAGGGGCTGAGATGGACCAACACATTGTTGGTTTTAGTCTTTTTATGGGATTCGTTGACAATAACAACTTTAGATTGGCACCGGTCTGTTCCGTTGAGATCAAGCTTGCAGTAGAACCAGTTCATTATTAACTGCATCTTATTTCTGTCACACAGGCCACTCCTTCTACTGGTCGAAGAACCAGGAGTGTTGCTAAACAAGCAGAGAGCCCTACCCGGTATGTCCTGGTGGAGACGAGCAGCCAGCTTGAAAAAAGTGAGGGAGGACATCAGTCGTCCCCATCTGCCTCCTCAATGAAAAGATGCACCAGAGCGTTCAGACTGCACAGTCCAGAGCAGCCGTGCACACCTTTGGGCTGCACCCACGAAGCGGACATATCAGACGTGGAGTCCTGCTGCTCTGTGGTGTCTGACATCGAACCACCGATGACGCTCACCAGGGGGAGGCGGAGACAGACTCGCACAGCGTGTCAGGAGGATGAGATATCTGAGGTGGAATCATGCTCCTCTGCCGTATCTGCATCAAAAGCTGGCAGAAGTAGCCGCCGGAGCACAAGGAGGAAGACGATTCCTGAAAGCTCCGACCCAGCTCGCGTTGAGGCGGGAGACCTCAAGGTCGACGTGGTGGTGGAGACGGAGTCCTGCAGCTCTGTGGTGTCCGAATCCCAGAGAGCCACCAGGAGTCAGAGAAAAACCCGAACCAGATCATCTGCCAAACAACAAGCTGTGGATTCAGAGCTCTCAGATGCTGACAGCTGTGCCTCCAGCGTCTCAGGAGCTGGGGTTTCTAAGTCCACCACCCGCAGAGCTACAAGATCCAGAAGGCAAACGGGTCCGATTCCCATCCACCTAGAAGAAGCCTCGGAAAGCTCTCTCTCCCCTGCCCCAACACCTCGAAGAAGCCGGGCAGCAAGAGGGACGGCAGCAGCTGCTTTAGATGTCAGCGAGCCCCAGTCTTGTGACTCTGAAGGGTTTGAATCCGGGCCCGCTTACGGTATGATGACCCGTAGACGGGGAAAGGCCCAATCCAAAGGCCTCAAAGCCGCGGACTCGGACTCTGAGCTGAGCGACATGCATTCCCTGATTGGCAGCCCCTGCTCCACCCGCAGAGGGACTCCCTGCAGCAGCCGCACGGGCTCAGGGAACAGCAGTCGAGGCGCTCTGGCCTCCATGTGCTCAGTTAAGAATCTTTGTATAGTTCTAGAAAAAGCCTCGGAGCCGGCTGAGGAGGACACTTCATTAAACGATAGGACTTTAGAAAGTACGGTGATCGCTGAGGACGCAGACTGCACACTGCTGGAGGACGATAAGAGCCAAACGTTGGAAGAAAAAGAGAAAGACGGTGCGAGTGGTACTGATCTCACATCAAATGAGGCCGATACAATAAGAGTGGAAAAGGGAGTAATTGTCGTTGTAGAAGAAGACTCCCATGTGTCTCCCCAAGTATCAGACAGTCCTCGTTGTGCTGAGGAAGCGATTAGTAAGCCTGCAGTGACTGTCAGACACCAGCAGGAGGAGTCGTGTATTGAAAATAATCACGGAGACACCTCAGAGATGGAAATGATGCAGGAAACAATCCCGCCATCAGAGCCATTAAAGCCTTGCCAGTCAGGTACAGTAACATTATGCGATAATACTTCTGAAATCACAGATAAGACTGAAGAGAAGGACGAAGCTATGGAAGTGGCTGATGTGGCCACCCACCCATCACAGGGAGACGGGGATGCTGTTGTGGAAACCCAGCCTAGTGAGGAGGAGAAAATGGAAGTCAGCACTTTGAATAGAAATGCTCAGCCGGTGGTTGAGCTCCAAGTTGAGTCCATTCAGGTCACATCCAGCCAGCCACACAAGATCACGCTGGATTCTGTCCCCGAAGAGCAACCCAGACACGTCATTGTCCAGAAAACAAAAATGATCAGTCTGCTGGAGAGCAGCGAGGATGAAGATGAATCTGCTGAAGAGGAAGATGGGGAAGTTTCTGGAAGGGAAGAGGAGGAGGATTTGTGGTACAGTGCTAAGAAAAGAGGAGAACCTTCGAAGCAGTTTGAAGCAGCAGGCACATCAGTTGATGGACTATTTATGATTGACACACGGCCCGGAGAGGAGGCTGATGAACACTACTTCAAGGAGAAGCCAACAGAGGAGGAGGAGAAAACTACAAAGGAAGAGAGAGTTGAGCAGGAGGAGGATAAGGATGAGGAGTTTGTGGATGAGGAGGGGGATGATGATGAAGACAAAGATGCAAAGATTCTTTTCTCAAGTAGAAATCCTCTATTGTAAGTATATGATAAGTGGTGGCCACACAATAGTTCATTTAAAAATTCACACACAGAAGAAATTTAAATGTTTAGTTTTTCTTGGTTTATCTTCAATATATGGTTAATAAATAAATCTCCTGTGGTCAACAAATCCCCATTAAAGGAATAGTATGACATGAATGACATACACTTAATTGCTTTGTTGCAGAGAGTTATATGAGAAGACTGATACCGCTCTCGTGCTTGTATGCTATGAAGCTACAGCCAGTTAGCTTAGCATAAAGACTAGAAACAAGGGGAATCTGCTAGCCTGACTCTGTCCAAACATAACAAAACCCACCTGTTAGCACCTCTAAGCTCACGTAACACGTTAAATCACAGTAACTTCCTGGAGTCTCCGCTGGTTGCCTGGCAACTTCATGGCAATTACAAATATATTTACACTGCAGTTTTTAGCAATAGTGCAGTTGTTGGGGACTATTTTCAGCTGTGGATTAATACATGTTTGATGCTCTAGAAGTGAGTAGTTTGGGCAGCAGGACAGCGTGTAATGAACATGTCAGCCAGAGCAACAGTGTGACTCATTTATGTGTTGCTATGGCACAGAGGAATAAGATGCTGAAGATCAGGCTTCAGCTACACACACTAGTTAGTAGGATCAATTAATTTTTGATTTTGGTCTTATTTAAAAAAAAAAAAAAAGGAATATCACCAGATTTTAAGAACCAAGCATATATAAACAGTGCAGCCACATGCACAACTGTGTGCACAGGTGAGAAATGAGACATGACTGCTTTTCCTGAGGATTTTACTCTGTGCCAATTTGTTCCAGGAAAGAGATGTCCAGCCGTATTGACCCTGGCATCAGAGTGAGGGAGCTCGGGGGGTTATACATCAATTTTGATGGCAGCAAATCAAAACCTGTATCCAGTTTGCTGCAAAAACGAAAGGAAAAGAAGATCCAGGATGAGGTAAATAAGCGGTTGATTTTCCCCCCCCTTTTTGAAAGTGATCTATGATGCAGAGTGAATAACAAACTTTATAGTTATGCAAGGACGAGTAAATCCAATAACACTGTTGATGTTATTCATGGTTTCTCTCCAAATTCTTTTTGACTTTGTTTTGTTGTCCTCAGGTGATGAAGAAGAGCGTGATTGGACCAGACTTCGAAAAGAAAGATGCAGTTCCTCCATACAGTGAATCCAAACAAGCCTTGAAGTTGAAACACAGAGTAGGTTTTCCAAAGTAATGCTTTGGTTCATCAATTCTGTGTTACTTGGCTCATTTATCATTGTGGAATCTGAAGACACATACTGCCCCAAAACAACATACACACAGTCATCATAAATACACTATTGCAGCAGCTTTTATTCCAATTCTGTGCTTCAAAGGGTTCTACAGTGCTTTTTAAATGATTCAAATCTGATTTCCCCAGGCAGAGAGGGAGAAATCAACAGGAGATGGTTGGTTTAATATGAAAGCACCCGAGCTCTCTAAGGAGCTGAAAGGAGACCTCCAAGTCCTGAAGATGAGAGGCTCCCTGGATCCCAAGAGGTTCTACAAAAAGAACGACAGAGATGGCTTTCCCAAATATTTTCAGGTCAGTAACATCAGCATGACTCGCCTGCTCCTCAAACGGCCTCTTCAGTAACACAATGTTCATCTTTGTTCTCTAAAGAAACATGGTCATGACTTTTGTTTTTAAAATGTAATGGTAATCACATTTTCTTGCATCAAGCTCCTAATATAGTCTGCAACACTCTCAGGAATTGTTTATACATTATCAACAGTATTTGAGTGTAACTTTGCGTGTTTGTGTGTGATACAGGTTGGTACAGTGGTGGACAGTGCAGCCGACTTCTATCATTCCCGTGTTCCCAAAAAGAACCGGAAGAGAACCATGGTGGAGGAGCTGCTGGCTGATGCCGAGTTCAGACAGTAAGTTGAAATGAAAGCAAAGACACGCTTATTACTGAATGTGGCTTTATTGTGTCACATCTGTGGGATGGTTTCAGTGTCCACCAAAGAAAACCCACTCTCACAGATGGCTTACCATCACCAGCTGTGTTTATATTAGCAGGAATAGATTTGACATTTTATGCAGGTGTGAGTGTATAAGTAAAACTAGTGGAGTGGAGAACAGAGTATCCTGCATCTGGTCCACACTAACACTTTGATAATCAGTTTTAGCAGCAAAACATAATCTATATCTGGTAGATTCCTTGAATATTATTAAGTGAAATCAGATCTTGTGACATTTTTGAAATGGAATAAATATGGTTTGACCAAATATTGACAGGTGAAGTGTTGATGTACAGACCAATCAATACTGGGCACCACTTTCTGCTGTTGCATTTGTTACCTTTATAGTATTTAGTTACATTTCTGATCTATTACATCACAATTCTTATAACTGCTATCCAAATACAGTATGCTGCCATGGTAAATCTTTGACAAAGTAACACCTGATCCCCAAATGCAGACCTATTACTTATATCTTCCTCTTCTCTTCCCAGCAACAACAAAAAGAAGTACCAGCACATTGTGACGGAGAAAGCAGCACAAGGAGCCGGCAAGAGGAACAGGAAGAAGAGTAAATTCCACAAGAAGTAAATGTAATCTGAAGACACGATGAACACTGACCGAGTTGCTTTTCTGGATGCCGACTTACTCTTCATCGCTAAAGATCTACACATGATTACATACGTCGTTCTATACATGAAGAAGCTGACTATAAAAAAAACAAATTATACAAGTTATGTTGATGTGGTAAGCTTGATATTAGAAATAGAAATGACTATTACATGCTTATATTTACAACTGAAAAAAATACATTTTTAATGAATTTAATGAATGTGTTTCCAAACACTTTGCTGCACAGTAATCATAGTCATTCTGAATTTCATGTCATATGAAGATTAAAATACTTTCTTTTGAATGGCACCTGTGTTTAATTAAACTTATCACATTCTGAAATACAGCTTATCCTGCGGGATGAAATATCACCATCATTGTCATTTATGACCAAACCAGTAACTAGTGTCAGGTGATCCGTTTGACAGCATGTAAAGAGTAGACCGTCAATCGCTGAGGTTACAACATTGCAAATACACGTGGCTCGCGTAAAAAAACTGTTTTTGGTAAAAAGATTACCTGAAGGAGAAGAACTGAGGGAAAATCTGAATAAAAAATAAGCAACAAACTGATTTGTAATAAACCAGCCACAAAGAGAAAGCAGAATAAACAGGATGAACTGCACGGGACATTTGTCTGGTAATTCTGCATATTCAGATATGACGATATGAATGATGATAAAGTAGCTAAATAGAAATGTATGTACTGCTAATATTACAAATTTAAAGGCAAACTCAATTCATATAGCATTTGCAATGTTATTTAAAAATGGAGTAGTTTTTAAATGGGCTTGTACATGCATTTTCAAATTGAGCTACCTTGACCTGAAAAGGCAAACTGGGCCTGTGGAAGTTAAATGATGTCATGTTTTCAGAACATTTAAAATTAAAAAAAGATTTGAATGCAGTGGGCGCGGTTATTAAAACGACCTGCTGTGTACAGGTCGTATCCCCACACACTTTTTGCTGTTTCCGTTCAAGATTCAACGAAAAACCCATTTACAGAATGTCCAAAATCAACGGATACACCTGTTGGGTATATTTTGCAGAGTAGTTTTGAATTTCTGTGAGGAAACATTTTGTCTTTTTAAGTGAGCAGCACAATCTGATAAGAGCTACGACATTTCCCCTCTAGCTCTCAGAGATGGTCAATATGAGTCAAAGAGAAGAATACGAAAGTGATTTAGTTTGACCATTAATAACATCCTTAGTTAAGGCAGATGCTGTTAGCACCCAGGTGTCGGTAGCCCTGTCATTTAAAAACCATATCTGTGAGTACAGCTGTGAAGAAAGCGCATAACACTGCTGCGTTTAATTTTATTAGCATTGATGAAAGCTGTAATTCAGCTCCCGTGGTTGAATGAATGCACTCATTATAGAGAGCACATGACCTACAGTTTTGATTTCCAATGTTCCAAGACATTTCAGTGTAACACTGTGGATCTGAATGACCGTCTTTATTTATGTTCAGGCTGCTTTGTGTCTCCTGCTCTTTCATTCAGGATTATTTTAGTTCCTCCTCTCTCTCTTAAATCTCGTGTAGCTGCTGGCTCCCTACGGTGGCTCTCGGCTACCGTCTTGTCTTGTCTTGTCTTTTGTGTTGCGAGAGATGAGCCCTTAACAGCTGCAGCTTACATCCATGTCTCTTTCCCCCACACACAAACACACACACACACACACATAAACAAAATGTTGCTACTTTATACCCAAGCCAATTTCACACACAGCTTTAGGGAAATTAGACGCTGTCTTTGTTTGGTATCACCAACGGGGCGTTTAAAAAAAAACAAAGAACATCCCAGCTGATGGGTGGGAGGGAAGCGGTGCTGCTATGCTTTTGAACGTAACCCATGCAAATTTCCTGCCTTTTCAAAGAGTAATGACGACGAGCGCAGCTCAGCAGGTGCTTGGGATGGTTTGAAATTTAAATGAACACCAAAGGGAGATAAATGAAGATACATGTGTGAGATGGTTTGACTGAAAACTGTGAGGTTAAGAAGGTGTGTTAGCGTGTGAGGATCCTCCAGACATGCGGCAGGTTAAAGTCAACAACTGCTTTGAACTTAAATATGCATTATTAGAGTCACAGGTTTACAGTGAACAGTCTTTGTGCTGTAACCTTGGTTTTTGTTTGGTCACCTTGTGGGCAGATCAAGTTAAAGGTCAAAGGTCACTCTGTGGTCCCAGGTGGTTTTGTGTGTCAGCAGAATCCGCTGGACTCTGCTGTGGATCTGCTCCCAGTAGGATGGACTGGGCTGACTGGTCCGGAGCCTGAGACAATCACACACCAAGAAATGACACATGAAAAACCCATTAACAACTTCATTAAGTGAGTTTGAGTCGCATATACCTGCATCAACTTGGGCTTCATATTGATGGGGGGTGGGAGAATTGAGAATGTGATTTCAGGACTGCGACTAAAAATATTTTCATTATCGTTTATTCCTGTGGTTCCCAACCTGAGGGTCAGGACCCCCACAAGGCATCAAAGGATGAGTCTGAGGTCGCAAGACAATTAACAGGAGAGGAAAGCAATTAAATCTACATTTCTGCAAACAAATGTATGCTTGCCTCTTACATTTTTTTCTGGTGAATTATTTCTTCATGATTATTCAAGTAAAGCCAGGAAAATCCGGTTGAATTGGTCACAACTGGATCTGAGGGGTTGCAAGTAGACACTGTTTTGTTTTAAGGGCTCACAAGACAAAAAGGTTTAGCCTGTGAAATGTCAGAAAAGAAGCCATCACATGTTCCCAGAGCCAAGGTGACACCTTCAAATGACTTATAATGTGCGATCAATACTCAAAGATATTAAGTTATGATATAAAACACATGACATCAATAGTTGATTATCAAAATTGCTCTAAATCATATAACTTACAAATAATGCTCGTCTTTTTTCAAGATAGTCACAAGACAGGTGTTGCTTTTGTCCACTAGTCTGTGCTGTAACACAACACAGGATGTGAGAGGTGATGCAAAGCTGAAACTACCAGTACACTGACTTGACACACACTTCAGGGTTTACTGTTTTTACGCTAAAATAAATTAGTTTCCTCAATCTAAACATTCATTTTGATTTTTTTCCCTCTAACATTCAACCTTTTGTGCAAAAAAAGAAAAAGTAATTTCACAACTGACAGAACCAACCGTGCATTTTAACCGGAGGCATAAATGTGCTTCATCAGTACAATATAAATGTGTCTGCAAGTCGCTCACAGGCAGTTATGAAACAGAAGCTCGCCCTGACAGACAGACAGAAGTGAACAGTAATGAATTCCAGTATTGCCTATTTGTTGGGAGTGGAGGGGTGATGACTGTCTGACTGACTGACTGGTGTCTTGACCTGGCTCGCAGTGTTGGAATGGAAGCTTTTCATCTGTAATCAGATAAACTCGCTACCTGCTTCAAAAAGTCATCAAGGACAAATCATCCGGAGACATGAATAGACTGAGACTTCGGGGCTTAGGGAGCAAACGTCGCCACTGGCATCTGTCATTTTCTTTATAGATCAAAGATTGGTGGTAAGACGTGCCCCTCTCCCTGTCGGAGGGAATCTACAAAGGCCCGCTCTAATCTCCCACCCTGCAACTCCTGTCGCGTTTTCTATTGAGAGAAAAGTATCATTCATTTCCTACAATTTACTTTGCAGTTTAAGATTGTCTATTGATTTTAATGTTTACTTATGGACTGAGAAGAAGGGAAGGGAAAGGAGAGCAGAAACAAACAAACAAACAAAACGGAACATCGGCCCCGTCGGTGTGTTTAACTTGCAGCTGCCATGATCGATGACAAGGTCTCTCTGAATGTATTAAAGCGTGCATCGGGTCAAATGCATCAGACTCCTGCTGAAACACAAATCAATACCATTTTCCTCTTTGTTTTCCCTTCTCTCTGCCTCCTCCCTCTGTAATGAACAAACATGACAAGACATCAGCTTCTGTAATTTAAGAGGTGGAGGGAAATTCATCCTGCCTGTGGAGTGTGATCAAAATTAAAGATTGGATGTGTATGATCTCGACCTTGTGCGCGCGCACGCACACACACACACTCACGAAAGCAGCGGCAGTGTATGACTAACGTCTCATGGGATTGCCATATATTTGCCGTGTATACTGTAATTGGAAACTCATACAGGTGCATCTTTTGCTTTTAAGATCTTTTGAGCATACCCCAATGATTTACATAGATGGATCAGGATGAATTCTGGGTAAACACCACAAAAATAAGGATTATGTTTTCTTTCAGCTTTTGGCGAGAGTGTGAAGAAAAGCTGCTGGTTTTGTGGCCAGAAAACAAATAAACTCAGGGCTGTGAGGTGATCCTGAGAGCGTTTTACAGATGAACATCGGACACTCTACACCAAGCTATAAGCAAGCATGCTAATTACCACTGCTCCTTGCTTCCTGCCATTTTGTCATAACATAAACATCAATTGCAAAAAGCGATTGAATTATGGAATTATGATGCAACCAGTCTCATTAACCTGACTCACTAATCATTCAAAAGTACGTATTAGGAAGTTAAGATCACACTTTATGGCTGTTACATTCACGATCATTTCGCTGAACTGCTGAGATTTTAAAAAGTATTTACTGACAGATTCCCAATTGTTAAAAGGTCAATGTACAGTGTAGAATATTTCTGTTGGATGAAGATATTATCTGTAGCTTTCTGCATATCTGATCTACACACACACACACACACACACACACACACACACACACACACACACACACACACACACACACACACACACACACACACACACACACACACACACACACACACACACACACACAC
>JAVQJD010009922.1:0-15000 GCA_036023655.1 Nannoperca australis | reverse complement strand
TGAAACGTGAGGTCAAACAGTGAGCCTAGTTTCTCCCCCAGCAAAGAAACAAAGGCCTTCATGTCACTGTGATCTACGAGCCGGTCTGAGAAAACCCTGAAATCAACAACAAAACAAAAGTTCATCCAGTGTATACACAACAACACTTCCTGTATGTTTTGAATGGTGTTTTTAAATTGTTGAATCATGTCAGTAGTGATGCCAAGACAAAAGCTCCCAACTGGTTTGCGTCCATCTCTCACATGTAATCTTTTTTAATCTCTTTTTCTCTCCTTTGTCTTCTTCTGTAAAGCACAGTGCAGGTTCAGTTTTAAACACTACACACTGCAAAGTTTCCATACTTACTAATGAAAAGTAAACCAAGAAACACTTGACAGTTCAAGATATTGTCTTCATTCTTTCCATACATATCAAAAACTCTTCAGAAGGAATGTCCTTGGTAAAGTCTCAAGTGCTACAAAATAATAAAAAAAAAATTGTACAACATATTTAAATGTTGCACAATATTCAATTGTATTATACATCACAACAAACCCCTGGAAATGTACCATCTTGCTTCTGATGAGGTACCTACGTAACTTTACATGTGCTGGTTGCAAATGGAAGAAAGAGGTATGTAAATGATTTAACTTCATGAAAGTCAAGATATCATGAACCAAGACATTAGTAACTGCACAATAATAGTTACCTACTGTGATCAGTCATTGCTGCGTAGAAATCACTTTTAGATTTCAATCTTTTGTTTTACTTTTTACACCAATAAAACAATCTTTCCCCCTACACAGAGCAACAAACCTGACAGCAAAATTTCATTTGGACAAACACTATCACAGATAACCAAAACCAAATGGCAATCTGAAAATGACAGGATTAACAGTACCCATAAAACAACTAAAGGCATTATAATTACAAAAAATGACCATACAAGTTATATTGCAAGTTTTAGCCAAGCATGCAAAAACACCTGTACAGCCGTTCAACACTGTCTTTTTAATTGGACTGTTTGATGGTTTGAGATCATAATAAACTAAAACAACACACTTGAGCTGGTAGAAAAAATGATATACCTGCTTGAAAAACAGTCTGACATTTACACAGAATGACAATCACCTTTCTAGTCGATAACAAGAAGCTCTTCTCAGACACTTTATTGTCTCTGTGAGGATAACATTCAATGCTGTATTTTAATGCAGCACTAATAATCTGGTAACTTGTGTTTAGAACTTTCAAATGTCCACACATCTCTCCAGTCAGCAGAACAAAACTGGTCCAGTTGGACTCTGGAGTAGGAGGAGCAAGAGCTGAAGACAGATTAACATCCATTCAATCTGAGAGGGTAATTGGCTTGTTTGTGCTAAATGGACTTCTTTGTGTTAGACATGTTGTTTTGTTATTACATAGAATGACAAAAGGTGAGCCCTGAAATAAATAAAGGAGGTGAACATTAGTTTGTACTGTTTTCCACCTCTTTATTATCATTGATTTTACCATGACATTGTAGGCTGTCATGTAATAACTGCAATGGATTTCAACTGAGTCATTAGATTTCATTCATAGATTTTCCAAAAGAACGTTAACCCAGTTCTGATGTGTTCTGTACACACTGTTTTTATGCATGGAAACCGTCCCATGAATTTCATGCTCATGTCAAGATTTATTTGTGTTATTGCAGTAGTAGACAATAAGTGTAATCTATGCTTCAAAGGGTGAAAGATACCTGGGATAATACACAGGATAAATGGGACTGCAGTGCAGTGAGGGAAATAAATATTCACAAAAGAGAGACACAGAGATGCTGGTTACCTAAAGCACTAGTGGATCCAGTCTGGAAATTGTGTTTTTGGTGTAAACACACATTTTTGAATCTCATACAAATGTAAACAGCTCGCCATTGTGAAAGATTAAACCAAATAGTGTATTGAAATTGATGGTTTCTGTTTTGTAAGCACATTTGCTTTATATAACCAAAATAAACGATAGGTAAAGATAAACATCTGTCTTCTATGCAATGGTTTAATGGTATATCTTCTCCAGGCTGAAGGTTCGATGTATGGAATGGAAATAAAAATTTGAATAAAGAATATTTTGTAGCACTGGAATACAGGACAATGTGTACGGGAGCTAACTTGGCAAGATGGGTTCTGCTAGGGATGAAGACAGATTTTAGTCAGTTTGGTTTTGAGGCTTAAGCTGGCTGCCTGGAGAACTGCAGTGTCATGTACACTATTTACAAATATACAATGGTGGTTTCCCACTCAGGTTTGGACTTTCCAAATCATACACTGCCACCACAGAATGATGATTCAAACACCATGTATGCTCATGATGTAATAGAATAAAACGTCTTTAAAACAAGTACTAGTCATTCGAAATGTTGCCGCTTTAAGATCAAAATCCTTAGTTACTGTGTGTGGCCTTGTGTAATACTGAAAAATATAGAAAGATAATTCTACAAAATAAAGAATAAGAACACGTGCAAATATATTTCTAGTAACCTTTAGTTTAATGAGGTAAAGTGGCAAATGTTTCCTCAGTTTATGGCAGCAGTGAACAGTATGAGAGGTTCAAACCAAAAAATATTACCCAAAATTTGATTGGTGAATCTGACAGTGTAAAGATGAGAATAACTACCCTAATAACGTTTTGTTTAGTGCTGATATGTCTGACAGGTCCAACAAGCCAAGCAAGAACTGTTATCTTTGCAGGCTTGGGTTGAAAAATCATTTTGAAAAATACAGTGATTACTGAAATGGTAGCATTTATAAGTTCAGAGTTGCAAAAAAACAAAACAACCTTCAAATAATTTTGTTAAAATTACTTTGGCATTGGACTGACCTCAAATTCAAGATTAACTGTAACCAGGTGTACTTCGGTTTCCTTGAACACATTTTTAAAGTATTTTAACGTATACATGTGTACTCAATGTGTGTAATTGTATCCGTCTGGCCCATCACTATGTATTATTGTGTGAGATGCCGAATCCCCGAGGTTGAAGAGGTAGTGTATCTTGGCTGGAACAGGAGGGAAATGAGCTGTAACAATATATACAATATAATACAGCTCCAAGGTGGCCCGAGTCAGAATCTCTCCAATGGGCTTTATCTCTTTCTTAAAACTCTATAGCTTCTGGTGCATCATGGACCCTGCATGTGGGGAGAAGACAGGTCTGTTCAGGTTTTGTACATCTTGTTTATGATACAGTCACAATAATAAGATACATGGATTTCAATGTTGCACAAGAAAGAACAGGCAACATGTATAAGGAAGGGAATACATTGATGAAAGATGAAGGGTAACAAAGCCATTTCATGTTGTCCACTTCACATATTCAAGAGGCGAGGCAACGCTATAATTATTTCCTGAAAGCAATATGGCGTAAAAGCAAATGGATCTTGTTTCTTCGTGGCAGTAGAATAAGCAGGAATGAGAGGAGAAGAATGGAGAGAACGAGAAGAGAACAAATAATAGGCTGAAAACCAGGAATGAGAAAGGACAGAGCCGGGGACAAGTGGCAGAGGTAAGACGGACCAGGGAAGGTTGAAAGGAGCACAACAACAGAGATGAAAGACTGCCAGAAAATTGAAAAAGACTGAAAAGATACAAGAGGTGAGCTGGAGAGGGAGAAAGCAATGAGGGGAGGGAGAAAGGAAAGTATGAGAAGCCAAATAAAACAAAAAAAAGGAAAGAAACAAAGAGACTGAGGAAAGCTGAAAAAATGAGACGGGGGAAACATTTGCAGGCAGCCTCTCAGTCAATCATAATCTCCTGGGTGTTGGATATGAGAGAGAGAGTGTGCAATTTTGCAGTGGTTATCATTATCATCACGGCTATAATCATAATCAGGGTAATTCCAGTGTGGGGAGATGGAAAGGCGGATGGCAAAGGGTGATGGAGGAGGATAAAATGTCAGATAGGAGGAACAAGGACATTACCAGGTGTAACCATGGTGAAATGCACAGAGACGGGGATACAGTAGATGGATGAGAGTGAAACAAGCACAGAGGGTTTAGAAAATAGACACATTTTTAAAATGAGTATGAGGCTCTTTTAATTAAATCAGACACTCACAATTACCAGGTTTACAAAGCCTGTGTTGATAATAATAATAATGTTCGTTTTCAGGGCGCCACAAAGCACAAGCAACATAATGACAGAATAATATAATAAGGATCTTTGGTACGCTAAGCAGAGAAAGAGGTCTGAAACTCTTTCAATTCTGTGACCCTGTTGAAACAACCCTTTTATTATCCAGATTATTTTATATACGCACATCCAACTATCTCACATGCAGGTGCGTTGGAAGTCTTGAGAAAAGAAGATCCCGCACACCGCTCTTGCTCAGCATCACAACTTTTTGATCATACTAACATTTTGTTTCCTCTGGATCTTCATCAGCCATTCTTGGAAATAGATAATGCTCCACCCATAATGTGTGTACAAGTGTGGGACAATTATTCTAATATGGGAGTGTCTCTCAATAATTAGGCTTGTTCGAGGTGAACTGAGACTGTGTGGAAAGTGAATGAGATCAGGCGGCAGCAGCAGAGCGCAGTGACAAAAAGCTGCAGTCCAGTCAGTTTCCAGCAGCCTTTAAAGAATATACAGGAAGTCCCAGAAATATTTACATCCTGTTAGATCCACCTGTAGCCTTCCTGTAGTTTGCAGGCCACGTTCAGATAGCTATGGCTGAAACTTTTTTATTATTATTATTATAATTATCAACCACACAAGATGAAAACGTCACTGCACAGCATATAGCCTACAATCAAGTGTTCAATATTACAATTACACAGAAAATTTGGATTTTCTGCAAAATGTGGTGTTTGTGGTCAAAACTAAGATTTGATCAGGCATTTCTCATCATGGGTCTTGTTGTCTCGTGTGCTAAGTTACCTGCTGGATTCTTACACTTACTGTCTTTGTGCTCTACTAAACTGTGTTCTAGTTCACTTTCCACTATCTCACCTGCATCCCGCCCACCTGCATCCCGCCCACCTAGAGCCTGGTTCTGCTCGAGGGTTCTACCTGTTAAAAGGGAGTTTTTCCTTGCCGTTGTCGCCTAGTGCTGCTCATGGTGGGAACGTTGGGTCTTTGTGTGTGGAAGTTGGTCTCGACCGGCTCCATGTGATTGATGGCCCTGAGATAACTTTGTTATGATATGGCGCTATATAAATAAAATTGAATTGAGTTGAATTGAATGTTTGACATTTGGTCTTCTTTACAAGCTCTTGGTCCTAAGAAGTTTCATGATCCCCTGTGTTTATTTTGTTTAGTTTTTCTGTTAAAAACCAAAGAAAAGATGCAGAGCCACATCTCAAACTATTTGAAACCACAAAGAGAAGAGAAACAAGGACCTGCTGTCACACAGTCTGTATTTTTTAGAATTCAAAGAAAGTTTGACAAGACAAAAACAAGGACACCTTCCTCCAGGGAGGAGACGGATCTGCAGATATAAAAAGCAAAGGCTTCTGGAAAAACTCTACACCAGAAATGTGGAAATGGACTGAAGCAGACATGGCTCCGCTTTGGGTTACACATTGATTTTAAATGTTACAGCAATAAAGTGTGAAAGTGCTCTGCTGAGTCTGTCCTGACACTGTACCAACCAATCAGCTTCATTTACATTGACATATAGTGACTGGGGAAGCAAAAGAGGCCACTGCTGAATGGGATTGTGTTAAGAAGACATTAGGGTAGCATCACAATGACCCTTCATATTGATCTGAGTGTAGTGGCAACTGTAAACCACAGTACCAGTACCACAGCCTCATGTAGGCTTTTAAAGCTCCACAGTAAGGCTCTTCTGCTGAGGCTGCTGATGATCATGTGAACACAGTGTATACAAGGCAGAAAATATCCCAAGAAATCAAACATTCTCACAAACGTTGACTGTTGACAGCCCCATAGTGGTGTCAGTTGGGAAAAAACTTTTTGGAGTCTTTTTTACAGAATAGACTTAATTAAACATAATCTAAAGAAATTTTCAAAAAAGAAAATTGGGGGGGTACTTTTTGGGGTGTACCATAATGGCAAGTAAAGAAAAAAGAGAGTTATTGTTTCAAATTTGAAGATCATTTATTTAAAAACACAAAATACTCAATAGCCTCAACAGGTTAAAATGCATGTAACTTAAAATGTTAAAAACAACTCTTTTTATAACATTACAAGTCTGCAGACAACATTGTACCACTGTGGAACAACCTAAAGGAATGACTGTGTCGAAGAGTCTATGGCTCACTGCTTATGGAAATTCATGAAGCAGTTCTTCTCAGCAGTGAAGTATAGGTAAGTGACACACTTTGAACACTGCACTCGTCATGCTTGCAAAGTCATACATTCTGCATAAAGAACACATGTCATGTAATTTAATGTTTCTTATTTTTTGTCAATGCTATATTGCAATGCTAGCAATCACCAACTACAGCTTCACTCGTATATACAATTAGTTTTCACAGTGTGGGTCCCTGTTGGAAAAACCTCCTCTCAGTTCTCATCATCTCCCTGTTCCCTCAGCATATTATTTGTAGAATCTGTTTTCTGTCCCCACTCCTCTTATTACATATTATAACTGCCTCTTTGTTTCCAGGTGCTTCTTTCTTAGCTGTTCTCCTGACATGTATCCACGTAGTCTTGTGTAAGTTGTTTGCTTCTGATAATGAATATTCTGTGTGATTCATTAAGGTTTTACGGAAGCCCTGAGAAGCAAGTGAAAAAATGATTCTGGTGATCTATTTTCTGTCTGATGTAAATTGTTTTCTCTCCTGTGTTAATGACTTCAGAACAGGTGAATAAAAGGTTTTGCCAGGATAATCTTTCTAAGTTACTTTGTTTTGTCACCTGTGAAAACATGTGATTAGTGATTTTATGCCACAAGGCTTATGCCAGATGTTGGCAGACCCCACTGGACACTGATCTACATGCAATACAGAACATACGTGGAAGTAAGTGATTGGCAGTTTTATGAAATCTAAGCAAAATGTTTCAAAATTTTTCAAATCTGAGTAAATCCAGCTGTTTGTGCTCTCTTATCAGTCGAACCACCTTAATTTCCCTTTTTCAACATTTATTTCTGTTTTCCTTTTTTCTTATAATAAATTGTACATTTGAAATGTAAAAATTCTGTTATCACACAAGAGAACAGTAGAAATGAAAAAGGGGAAGATAGTAGCCTTTCTGTCGGCCTACATCTGACGTGATCAAGATTTGGTCTGCACAAATATCGCAGACAGACGAGGGCATTACCATTCCTTTAGTCATCACGGAAGCGTCGCAAGACTAAAAATAAAGCTGTGGAGGAGCAAACACAATGCACAATTTCTTTGACAGGAGAGGATCAGAGAAAAAGAAAGAGAGCAAGTAAATAACATTCCTACCTTACAACATAAGGCAATCCAGCACAACTGCACCACACATGTAGGCCTCAACAGAAATCTGCATAAAATGAGTTTTAACTATGCTAGCAGTGTGACACATGTATCTGAACATCTATTAAATGGATCACAATGACAGTTTGGAGTTAATGCTAAGCAATGCAATTAAGCACCTAATCAGTATAGGTATCAATTTACAGCTACATGTGAGGAAAGGACAGCAGCAGAATCTGCAAAACAGGAACACAATTACCTGCATTTGTATGATGTCTCCATCCCACTTCACAATGAAAAATATAATGAGCTCCTCCAGGGTTGGTTAGTTACGTCTAAGGCAACCAGCATTTTAAACTGCATGATTTAATCAATTCATTTCAAAGGAAATGTTTCAACCTGTGTGCGTAGAACATCATTCGCATCAACTTTGGTTGAGAATTGATCACCTTTGAGGGAACCGAAAATCCAAAACAGGAGAACCTGTTACAGCCGTATTAACTGTAGCACCATGCCTCTTTAACCTTCCTCTGTCAGAGTTTAAACTGCTCCACAAAAGAGGAATTGTTTGGAGACAATGAAAAAAGCCAATAGAACAAATATTACTCTGTGCTAACTGACAGTTAACAAGCTAGCTAGCTCATACAGGTAGTGTGATTGACTAGTGTTAGCATGGTCCCTGCAGGCTAGTGTGTTAGCAGTTAGCTCACCAGTAGTTTACCAGGTCATCAAGCTAAAACTATATATTTCCTAAGTATGAGTAGATGAATAGCTGTGTCCTTTGGTGACAGAGTGCAAAACTGGTGCAAAAATCAGTGAGGCCAGGGATGGTTCCTGATCTGCTGCCACGTGTGTAATGTTCTTACACTTGTAAGTACATATTTTAAAGTTTAAAGGACAGCAGGTTATTTTCCCTGTAAAGAAATGTGTGACATTTGTAGCGGTATTAGTCTCACGCAGCAGCACCAAATACATAGACTTAATACATGTGTACAAATTAACATAGAGCTAAGACACTCAACTTCTGCTGTCAGAAATAATCAATATTTATATTAAATAACAGAATTGAACTAACATTAAATTCACCTTGGGGCACCACCCTTGAAAAAGGGAAAAAGAGCCAATTATTAATTCCCTAGTCTAAAGGTTGCTACAGAGATCTTGACTCATGTACAGTGACGTTAATACTTAATACACACAAACCACATAGTAAACATAGTCCTTTATGAATGAAAGGTTTATTAAACTACTAACTAAACACACCACTAGAAATACTAGACATACAGATGAATGAATAAATGCAACCACAAGTGAATTCAATGAATACAGCAAAGAGCAATTAATACATTGATGAATGAAATTATGAATACAACAACAGACAATGAATGCATGAAAAGAGGATTATTATATACCGGATGACACAGTGAATAATCACCTTGAAAGTGGTGTTATCTTTTATAAACACAGGAAACCACTAAGTGGGTAAAACTTAGTATTAAACCAGTGAAATCACCTTAATGAATTGTTCAGCAGCTGAGAGGTTATTAGGAAGCAGAGTGAAATACTTTACGATTCTTTATCATGATTAAATTAAAGAGAGATTCTAAGTTGATCTAACGCTAAATTCCTTTAGGTAATCTATAGCATCCACCCTAATATCACAGGAAAAGTAAGGTTTCACCTGAAACTTCAGATGGCAAGGAGAGGAAGGAGGGAGATGTTTCTTCTGTGGGCCCATTGTGGAGCCTTTAGGGTCTCCTCGGGTGTGTTCGTCCCCACGTGGCAATTCGGTTTGATTCCGAGGGTTCTCTCTCTGTCAGCAGGCAGAGGAATGGTAACATCTTCACACACCCCCTCTTGGCTGGAGTGTGCAGGGTTTAGAGTTTCTGGCTCTAAAGTATATGTATATCCTCTAAAGGGCAGAGCCAAGCGTAGGTCTCTGAACGAACAGGCCACGACCCGCTTGCCCGGCCTCTAACTTTAAGGGGGATTTTCAAGGTTGTCAGACACAGACACGTACCATTTAAAAGATCAACAGAGTGGCATGACGCTCCTTATTTTACACATTACAAGTCATCTAAGTCATAGATTTCCGAGGCAGCCACATATATAAAAGTCCTCCACACCCGCACACTATTGTAATTTGCAGTATATGAAAGGTTTCCCTATTTTCACTAAAAATGATTTTGGAAAAAAAGAAAGTGGAATGCGTTCCACTCACTGACCTTTTCTCTGTCTGTTCTCTACAAGTCAGTGGTAAATGTGGTACTGTTCTCCTGCCTTTGACACTTCTTGACTCGTTGCCCTGTCTGCCAGCTCCGGCATTTAATGACTTCCTGCTAACTGTGCCACAGTGGCAACCAGCAACTCCACCATCATTATTTCCATCTTCACTGCCCTGTAAGACTTGGATAGTATCCTCTTCTTCCACATGGAAAATACCAAAACAGAACAACTCTAGTCGTACTAAATATGACTCCCAGTCATTCATTCATTTATTACAGCCTAATTTTGGGGCAGAGAGATTCTGGGGGTCTGGTCTGGAGAGGACTTGAATCTGTTGTGTCCTTGAAGCTGCACTTATCAATATCTTTATTTTAACAATGGATAAAAGGACTGTGTGTAATGTGAAAGCTGTCACTAATAATGATGAACCCACAAAGAATTATCACAAACTTGCAGTGCTCATCAGCTCTACAGAACTTTAAGCCTTTTTTAGCTCATAGTTTGGGTTTTACTGCTCGAGACTTTACTGTTTTGATTTGGTCTCACAGCTCTCATTAACCTCGTTTCCAGTAAAGAAGGAACAGGCCTTTCCAAAACAATTCAACAAATTACTGTTACAAAAATGATGCATGTGACTGTCAATATGGTCATGGTTTGGTTACGTTTGGACACAAAAATAAGAGGTTTCTATAAGAGGTTTAAAGGGTCCAATTAATGTCATGCTACCTCCATCTTTGCTTCTGGCAGAAAAGAGTTATCATTTACACAGAGAGGTCTTTTCCAGTAAAATGTAACTAAACTAATCTATTATGATAAGATCCAGGTTGTAACAAACAGGATTTGTCCTTTAAGGACATCAAACATTCAAGTCAAAGTTGTTGCTTTCAAAGATCTAAGAATGTAATAAATAAATAAATGAATGATTGGTGGTCACGTGTCACATGCAAAGCTAATATTCTCCCTTTCAATGCATTTTTATAATAGAGCAGAATGATTAATGATTAATTAACACACACTGTGACCCAGTCAGCAGCACAGCTTTAGACATGGTGGTGGTGTGTTGTGCCTGGATTAGAGCAGGCTTGATGAGGGCGACCCCTAAAGCTTGGCCTCTTCATTCAACAGCACACCCGAACAGAGCTGCCAGACTGTTGATCCGGAACTCACCAAGGTCACGAAAAGTCAGACAGAAACACACCTGCAGTCTAAACACCATCAAGGGCAAAAACACAGTGTCCTATCATCCACACACACTGAATATAAATCAATAAAATCTCACATACAAAAACAGGTGCACCCAGGCTACTAATGCTATTTGTGTTGCCATCTAGTGGTGGCTGCATGGTGTCCCACACACTGTGTAGCATAGCACATCACCTTACAAGATCCAGTGTTCAGCTGTTCTTTAAGGTGCATGCTGATATAAAATTAACCAAACCAAAGAAAATGCACCCAACAACTATTGACCAAGTGCTATACATGTCAGTACAGTCATTATTTGACTAGTCCTACAGGATTGACAAGGTAGCCCGAAATACAGACCGATACACAACTGGTGAATCCTTGGCCCTCAGTATCCCACAGTCCTTTGTATGCTGGTAACCAATGTAGTGATACGTTCAGGCTAACCTTGTCAACTTGCAAGTCTTAGAATCAAAGTGTCTGGAACAGTACTTGCCCAGCACCAAACAGAAGACAGACAAAGAGAGCAACCAGGCAGTGAACATAGTGGAGCATTTAGCAGCTAAAGAAACAGATCTTTTTCTCAGGAGTTGGTGGAGACCAAAACAAAGCTAAAATATTGGACTCACATTCATCAGGTGACACAAACACAACTTCAAATGAATGCTAATGTTTTTCTTTGTCAGCTAAATGTGAAAATAAAAAAAGATCTGATAACACATTAGCCATTACAACTTTATAACATGATAACATGTCAGTGGCTGTTCTGCGCAACTACAACACTTACTTTCAGTAAAAGTTCCACCTGGTCGTCGGTCCAAACATAGATATCTCTGGGTTTACTTTGGTCCATTACTGTTCTTCATTAAGAGTATTTCCTGTAAGCAAAAGCAACCAACGCAGTGTAGACAATATGCTTCCTTTAAGATTCCTGATTTAGACTTGTCCATGCTTGCAGGAGAAACAGACATTACTGCTTTATGCAAAAGTAGTTTTAAATTATTTGATTTGATTGATTGACTCCCTTTTTACTGATTTTATTATCATTTCTTTTCAAATGTTTCAGCCGGCCTTTAAGAGGACAAATCCACCTGAGGACACATCTGGTTTCTCCCTCTCCAGAAGAGGTAAAGTCAGACTTTAATAGATTTGTTTCGAGACCTCAGACGTGTCGGCCATACTAACATGGTGAATTAATGTTGCTGTCAGGGCTAAGTGGAGGTGCTGAGATATTAAAGGGGTAAGGTTAAGGTCCCCTCGACCTTGTAGATAGAAGTGGTCTGACATTGTCTTTTAAAGTTTAAAAAGCATGTTTAAGTGGGCAGTACCTCTTTAATGTTATTAGTAAGAGCTGCGCTTCTCCTGTTATGACAAGTCAAATGTCTGCTGTAAAAAAAAGTCTATGAATCTGATTAATTTGGGAACAATAAATTGTTGCTATCCTGCCAGGCAAGAAGAAAAGATCACCGACATCAGTCACGTCCAAAATATGACGTTTTTTCATATTTAAACGTGTATGTCATATTGCACCAACTAACTAACTAACCTCAGCTCGTCCCTGCCGGGGGAAGTGTGGGTGCAGTGTCTCATGAGGGGTGTTCAGAGCACTATATCTGTCACAGCTGACAATGGAGAAATAAAGAGATTTTATATTAGTAATAGCCTACAGCACATTAAATGTTATTTTTACACGCTCATACAGTTACATTCAACTGTTCATATCGTTGCTGTAAAACATTTGATTAAATTGAAAATGAAATGTTACTTTTTTTTAATTAAGATAAACCTGAGTTCACTGTCAAGTTGAGACCGGCCAGTCCGAATCCTGAACAACCTATTATTTGTGTGTTTGCAAATTTCCAGTGACTGGTTCAAAGTATATGAGTTGTCAGGAAAATGATCAGCTGATGTGCTGCATACTTTCTTCTAACATCATTTAAACATGTTAACGTCCAAGTCAAGTCACAAGTCACTGGTGTTTAAGTCAAAGTCGAGTTGCAAGCCTTTTTAGATTTTGCTAAGTCATGCCGAAAACATCAGATTTGTGACTAAAGTATGACTCGAATCCAATTCATGTGATCAGAATTATCCTTGAAAGACACACTAATTAGTTGTTACCTTTGAGGATTATTTGGTTAGGATAGGGTCAAACTGGAAACGTAGGTACTGACCCAACCACTACCAACATCAGCTACATTAATCTGCATCCTCACAACTATCAAATGCCTGTTACCTCACTCTCTCAGACTGGAGCAATGTCTCAGCTGAGGCAGTAAAAATCACTACCCGTTCAAACAGTCTGACTGAGAAGGCAAACACAGTAAGACCAAAGAAATGTTAGGCATGACAGAAACAGCGTAAGAAAGAAACGCATATGGTTCTCATTTCTGACTTTCTGAGAAGTGAAAACATGAGATGGAATAGACATATTTTCCCTGCTAATGTATTTATTTGAAATGTCATCACATTCAAACAAATTAAGACTCCCCCCCAGTATGAAAACACCCCAAATCAGGAGAAAGGAGAAGAAAAGAGAAAGCAGAGGAAGAGACAGGCAGAGACAGACAGTAGTGACCAACATTTGGCCATTTCACCCAACAGTCTGTCTCTCTGGGCAAGGATCCAAACCCACGACCAAGTCCAAAGATCCAGAGTTATCTGTTATTTGAAAAGCGGTCAACACAAATGTGAGGTCAGTCATAATGACAAATCCTCTGCACAACCCTGAAGAGTCCACATACACAGTACAGACATACATACAGCACCACGGCAGGGTCACAGCATGACACAGATACAGCAGCCAGGTGCCACAAAGGTGAGGAAGCATGCTGTTTCTCACACACACACACACACACACACAATCTGTGCTAAGTGAGAGAGATGAATGGATTAGAGCCCCCTACTATTGACATGTTGAGGCAGCCAGCACACCTACACTTTACTACTGCTAGACTATGGAAGTCTTACTGTGTCAAAATGAAATGAATAAATAAGATCTACAGTGTGATAGCATACAAAGGCGATGGAAATAAACAAGTGGTTGCAAATATATGCTACTTTGCTCTGTGTGCTGCAAACTGATGTCAAAAACAATGTTTAAACAACTCTTTACCCACAAATCTGTGCTCTTCTGATGTAGGGTCATAAATTTCTGGTGACATGAAGAAAAAGTAGAGAAAGGAGGTTCTGGCGAGATCTGGGATCAGTCTGAGTCTGTCACATAAAAGCGCACACTCCACACACGGCTTAAGAAGTGCCTTGACTGAAGGCACTTCTTGTAATATTTAATAATGTGAAAAGTACAGGAAAATACAAATCCATAAATATAATGAAATAACAAATGAAATAAATTATTAAATGAACATGTTTGCAAAGTTTTTACCAGGCTAAGAAATAGATTTTGTATAACAGGGTTAAGGAAAATTGGTAACCACTCCCACACACACACACAGACACACACATGCTACAAATTCTAGTGTATTGAGAGCTAATTAGCTTTGGGAGAGATGTCCAAACCATTACATCAGCTCAACCGAACTCACACAACAGCTTCAACCACAGAACCACAGAACGTGAAGAACCAGCTGCACAAAGATGAGGACGCCTCAGCTGATTTAACAGCATATGAAGAGTGGCAGGAAACACACAAGGCCTCCAGCACCAACTGCTTCAAATCAGCATGTGAGTCTGTGCAGGTGGAGAGACGACAGACAGCGAGGGATGGGTCCAAAAGGCGGAGGCGAATGGGGAAAGAGAAGGACTTAAAGAAATAGTCAGTTGGAAGGAATCTGAACTTTTGCTGAAGACAGATTGAAAACAAACATGTAAAGTCAGCATGTGACCACAGAGGAACACAGCACTAATCCATTAGGACTAACATGACCTGAGGACATCAAGTGTTTAGTATCCTGTGTGAATGTGTGTCAATATTTTGTGAAGTAAAATACAATTAGTTTTGATGTTAATGAGCTTCCAAAGACAGACCTCCACTGTTCATGTGTTTTGCTTTGTTTTTGCAAACTGTCTAAACCAAGACAAGATAAGATGTTGTACTGAACACCAATGCCAAACGATGTCTTTCTATTCCAAATATATTTTCATCAAAACCCTTTTTATGGAGATAATTTTGTTTCATTATCAAACAGTCAAAAAAAGTGGTTTGAGAGAGAAACTTTCCCCACTTTTGCTTTCAAACTCTAAACTTTTGCTTTCAAACTCTAAACTTTTG
>JAVQJD010009920.1:0-24799 GCA_036023655.1 Nannoperca australis | reverse complement strand
TATATATTTCAGATTTTTTTCTTTTTTCAATTAAACTTTTTTACCTCGGGTGGTTTTGGGGTCTTTGCCCCCCCCCCCCCCCCCCCAGTGGAGAAACAAGTGAGATGATCAGATCCTTTATGTGTGCAGTTTGACATTATCAAGCTTTATTAGAGACAGACAGAGTGACATCTTAAACACATTGTTAGTCAGAGTCTACAGTGCAGTCAGTGCTCTACAACACTGATCAGGACACATTAGCTAAGTTACCATAGAACAACGGTGAACAGCCAACACTTTTCACTGATCCCACTGATCACCTCGGCAGGTGAGGGAGTGCTAATCAGTGGGTGGAGTTACAAAGAAAACCTTTGTTGTTTCTCCATTGCAATTTATTAGCCACCCCCGACAGGATAAATTTCTTAAAAGATTAAGCTACGGATGGTAATGTCGACTGCTATGTCATAAAATGTGTTGCAGAAATTCACTGCTTCCTTTAGATAAATAGAAAGACACTTGGTAATTATTTTCATCTAGCATGTCAAAATCATAATTTGTATTTGTATTGTCAAAATTATAATTTTGACATGCTGGTGGTGCTTTATGACCAACCACCTACAAAACGAATGACTTTCCCATCAGCGTAAGCTGTACTTTGTGTTTAGTGCTCGTTAGCAAATGCTAACATGCTAAACTAAGATGTGAACATGGTAAACATTATGGGCCTACCTGCTAAACATTAGCATGTTAGCATGTCATTGTGAGCAGGTTAGCATTCTGTTTAGCATTTAGTTCCCACCACCACTAAGTGAAGCCTCACAGAGCAGCTAGCAGGGCTGAAGACTAGTCTTAGTTTTAAAGAGGTGTTACTTATTATGCAGCATTAGCTAATACAGGCTAATGTAGACAGCCTGGATATGCTTGCTCACCAACACTTGCTAGCTAGCCATATTAGCCTACATATTATTCACAGCTAAAAATCCTGTTTATCTTTTCTCACTTTATCAAATTAACAAATTAAATTTGAGTTAAATGGTCTTTGTAAGATGAGCTAGGGCTAACAGTGGCTAATCACTTAGCTAACTTACTGTTAATAGGTTACAATAACAAACCTACTAGCTTCATCGGTTCATCGGTTTATGTTTAGTTTTGTTACCTGTGAGATTGTGTCAGTAATCGGCTGGCTGACTCTGAGTCTGTCTGACCTACATTATAAATCACCGCTCCCTCTGCCGTCTTGACAGATGGAGAGGGGAATAAGCTTTTTCTTGGCACAGATTTAAACAGAATGTTTTCATCACAGAGGTCGCACTCTGATGCAGTTTCTTCACTGTTATGTTTTCTTGACATGTATTTGTGTTTTAGTGTGTGATCCAGACATTTTGTTTGTTTGGATGAGTTGCTCCATCCTCATTTCAAATTGGATGATTTTCTAACCTGTAATTTACATTTATTACTTATATACATACTTTTTATGTGCTGTATATTTTTTACACTTTTACACTTGTTCTCAGTGATTTATCATATTTATCATTTATTTATCATTATGCATTTAATTAATCATTACAAAATATATATTTCAACATTTGGCCATCTTTTCTTCATTTATTATAATACAATGTAATTTAATATAATAAATAATGTTTGTTCATCTCCTGTTTCGATTCTGTGACTGGGATGTATTTCTGTCCGGTCCTCCAGGTGGAGATGGAGGAGAACGAGGAGTTATTTCACGGCATGGCCTTCGGGCCGACCCGAAGGAAAATCTGGAACCTGATGGAGAAGCCATTCTCGTCGGTCACTGCCAAGCTTGTAGGGGTCGCCTCCTCCATCTTTGTGCTGGTCTCACTGGTCGCCATGACGCTCAACACTGTGGAGGAGATGCAGTACAAGGTGTGTGTTTTACTTTGTGTGTGTGACGAGGATAAGAAAGAGAGTCTTTTAACGTTTGACCAACCCAACGACAGACCTTTCACAGTAAACAAGCGGGCATGAACGTTGTGTATTTGATGGCTTCTTGTATTATTTATACAAAATGAAGGTGACTAAATGCCCATGCAATTATCGCTTCTCTGTATGTATAGAGATACTGTTTACAAAGCGTGTTATTAATCAGCAGAAACTTGCACAACACTGTCCTTTAATGTTAGTCATTGGGAAAGAAGTTAGCATGCCATTTCTATTGTTAAGAAGCATACTGAGTCAGTGTATTTGAACACAACTCTCAGTTAAACCGGGTTTCTCCAAACTGTTCCTCTCACCATCACTGCTAATACGGAGTAATAAGCATTTCTGATTTACTCTTCCAGACGCCGTCCGGCCAGCTCAGTGGCAGATTCTACGGTGAGAATGTTGAGACGTTCTGCATCACCTTCTTCACCCTGGAGTACCTGCTGCGCTTGTTGTCCACCCCCGACCTCCAGTGTTTTGGACGCAGCATGCTGAACACCGTCGACCTGATCGCCATCCTGCCACACTACCTGCAGACGGCCCTGGAGTGCTTCGATGACGAGGACACGCACCTGCACTTTGGGGACATTGAGACCGTGGCACGTGTCGGAAAGGTAAAGGGGGTCGTTGGGAGGGATGAGGAATAGATGATTAGATGTATTTGTCTCAGCCATATGTTTTGGTTCTTCTGTGTTTTTGCTGTTTCTGCAGGTGGGTCAGGTTCTGAGGATCATGCGTCTGATGCGAATCTTCAGGATCTTGAAACTGGCTCGTCACTCGACAGGTCTCAGAGCCTTCGGCTTCACTCTGAGACAGTGCTACCAGCAGGTCTGACTGTACCTACAGCTTGTGTCAAATAAGCCCACTGTAGGAATAAAATCCTGTTTACAGTACAGAAAGAAATGTAATGTTCAAATGTTCAAAAAGCTGGAAAAAATGCGAGTGGAAATGGGTGTGGCCTATATGGACAGATACATGTTGGACTAATGAATCAAGGAGTTCAACACCTCAGTTATCAGCAAAAACAAAGTTAAATATAACGAGGAAACACAAGATGAAATATATTTGGGGTTTTTGTGCAGGTGGGCTGCTTACTGCTCTTCATCGGCATGGGCATCTTCATGTTTTCAGCCATGGTGTACACTGTGGAGCACGATGTTTACAACACCAACTTCACCTCCATGCCACACGCATGGTGGTGGGCCGCTGTGAGTCAACACACACACACACACACACTAACATTCAAACAAACTGTCAATCAACTTGCTTTCTATCTGTTACTATCTATTACCTACATCCCATCACTTCCTAGCAGTGTTCACAGCAAACTACAATGTCTGTTGCCCTTCAGCCAGTGAGAGTTAACAGAACACAGCAGCCTGTGTACTCACACACAGACGAGCCAGCAGTGCAAATTCGCTTTGGTTCTTAAGCAGGTTCCTTCAGCATTCTTGGAACCTTGGCGTTCCACCTGGGAACCAACTTATTTCAGATTCCAAACCATTTTATTTGCTTTCACTGAACAGTTCAAAATGAGGTGCGCGAACCGGAATTGAACCTGTTCCATGTTGGTGGAGAAGAGGTAAAGGAGGCAGATCAGGGCCTAACCATCCCAGACTAACACCGATATCTTCCCTGAGAATTTAGAATTTTGCACAACATAAACATAACTTAACATGGCAACAACGGAGGAGGTTACTTTACTGTTAATGATGAGATCACAGACAACATATCATCATATGAATGTGCTAAAAGCTCCATGAGTTTCTCCTCCAAAACTTAGCTCCAAGTTGCATCTTGCAGAAGCCAACGGTTCTGCTCAGCAGTTGCTCTGAGGGAATGCTGGATGCAGGGTAGTCTTGCTCACGCAGATGTGTGGTTAAAAGAAGCGTTTTGAGCATTTCATAGTGAGCTACAACTTCTGAAGCCCCATTTGGGACAGTCTCGTCCACTGTGAGGGAGGCAGTCTGGATGCTTCCAACAGAAAAGCTTATAAGAAGCTGATAAAGAGCAGTACACAGCTGCTTCCCTAATCTTTTCAGAGGGATGCATCTGGGACTGTTTCTAACCCAGTGGTAGAGAAAACGGTTGTTTATGATAGAATCCAGGCTGTTGAACCACTCTGTATGTTTTGGGTAACATGGTCATTTTGATTGCAGCTATTCTCTCAATCAGTATATACGTAAGTTGTTCCAGTGGTCTTCTTTGATATTTAATGTTGCTTGTTGTTATTGTAAAGGGACATTTTCTTAATTGCAGCATTCCAGTATCTCCTTTTAATGGTGAAATTGTAGATGTAGACCAGTTGTGGATTAAATTAAAGATGGCATCAAAGACTTCTGGCAGGGTTGTTGAGTACAGAAGAGTGTTGTCAACGTATAGAATGATTTTGTGGTGAAAATATCTTGTTTGGATACTTGTTTGTAACACACTCATGTTGCCCAATAGAATTGATTTATATGTAAAAAACAAAACTGATCATGTCCTCAACATGTCCTTTTTGGAGATAAATCTTTAAATGTCGTATTTTCTTTCATCCTTCAGGTGAGCATTTCCACAGTGGGCTATGGCGACATGTTACCCGAGACCAGCCTGGGCCGAATCTTTGCCTTCGCCTGCATTTCCTTTGGCGTCATCCTCAACGGCATGCCCATTTCCATCCTCTACAACAAGTTCTCGGACTATTACACCAAGCTCAAGTCTCACGAGTACACCGCCGTCTGCAAGGCCCGCGGGAAGGTGCACTTTACCCGGAGGGCAGCAAAGAGGCTGGCCCGCATGCAGTGAGCAGGAGGCCCGGAGTGTGAACAGGACAGCAGAGGCTGCCATTTTATGAGTCATGAAGCTGGAAATGAAACTGTGACATTCTCTACAGGCCACTTTACCATTAAGACCCTGAGAACTGGACTGCAGGAGTCATGGCGGTTTGAACCAATAACCTGCCTAGACCCTAGAACACTTTTGAGTCCAACATTTACTCATGCATCCATCCATCCCTGTTAACTCGTGCTACGCTTCTGAAACACCCTCTGAATCTCTTGTGCAGGTTGTGTAGACTGAAAATCAAAAACAATTTTGCTACATTTGAATTTTTTTATTTGCCAAAATGTTGTGTCCTCATCCTTCCACTCGTCTCATTGTCACCATCACCCTCTGTCCATTACTCTCTAAAGCTCTGAATGATCCAGGATTCAGGAGCGGACGACATCTGACTATATTGCTATTGTTGGCACCCACGCACCAAAACAAATTCCTTGTATGTGAATTCATACTTGGCAATAAACCATTCTGATTTGTGTGTGTGTGTGTGTTTGTTTAAGAGGTGATCACTAATGAATGAATGCTTTGACATTTTGTCAAAAGCACTTTACTTTTTGCAGAATTTTAGAAAACAAATATATAGATATTTATAGATATACAGTTCCAGTCAAAAGCCATTCAAGTGAATGGGAAAGTGTTTGACTGGTACTGTAGATATATCCAGTTGGATGGTTCAGAATGTCCCAAATGGAAGATTCAGTTTAATGCATTAAGAAATCTGAGGTTGAATTTTCCGAGGTCCAAGATTCCAGAAGACCTCAAACTGCTTTCTGTTCAGATAGAACAAGACAAAGTGTGGAGGTCCATGGCTGCCAATGAAAAAACTGAATTAAATTGTGGTCACACTTTATTTAACTTTTTATTCATTTCATTTGAAAAGAACTAAAACAAGAACAAAATCCAGAGTCAACTTAAGTTAAGGGGTACGCTGAATATGACTACCGACCATGTTTTAGATCAGCAGCCCTGGACTTCCACAGAACGTACACCTGCTGGGTCAGAGAACAGTTCCAGTTAATCTGTCAATTAGATTTTAAACTAATGATTCACCATCTGGTTAAAATATGAGACAATTAAGAATAGATATTTATTTTGCAACAAATTTTCCTTTCAGCTGATACAATTATCACTCACAAGGTACATTTTACATGGTACAAACAATAAGAACCAAAAAAGTTGTGTTGCCATGGTTTTTGTTTTGAGAATATTTTCTGTGTAATTAGCTCGAGCACCCAGCTCTTTATTCTAAACAGGCCTTTTTTGTCATGTTTTGGTGAAAGGCCTCGGTTCATGAGTTCCTGTTTTCATTTGCTGTCACTGCAAACTCAAAACGTCTTGATAAATGTGTCATGGTAAATACTTCCACAGCACACAATCATGTCATGTTCACCAGTTCACTAGCTGCTCAGTTTCTCTTGTCTAACAGAAATACTGTTATTCATTTATTAATGACTTGTTTTTTTCATTCAGTATTAAGCTATGATCAACGAAACTCACCGCTTCCTGCAGAGCTTTCACTTTAAAAGCCTTTAGCGGCTCACAGGACACAGTTCTTTGACTGAGTAATGTTTTAATGTGAAAGACCTGCAGGGTTTCATTGATGGTTTAACACGCAGACTGTTGTAGTGATGCAACAGAACTATTTGAGGATTTACTTTGTGTTGAAAAACTGGCAATCTGTATTTTTCTCATAGCATCACCTCATCCACCAAAACATTAATTCATTATTCACAGACAGAATTCTCAAGACTTCCACGACAGTGTTCCGCATTGTGTCGACTTCCTGAAGATGTTCCCATGTGCAGCTACAAACACTTGCAGTCTTGTGGGTGTTTTGTGGAAACCCACTGCTGCACAGGAAGTGATCACCAGTTTGTTTGAAATAAAAAGTCTCTACTTGTTTAGATTCTCCAGCAGGATTTTAGCTCCTTGGTTGTTGCTGATGCTGCTGAGTTGTGATTTGATGGACTCGAGCACTGCCCTCACCTCGGCAGCCACAGACTTGTCACAGCTGTTCAGGAGGCTGCGCACAAAAACACAGGTTATGTCGTGACCAGACACTGTTTATCCTATATTTAAAATGTTGTATGAGAGTGTGTACACGCTGACCTGCAGAGCACCATGGCTCCTCGGTTGACTTTGACCCAGGTCTTCATTTTGTCCGTCCCCACTGTGTCCAGCAGTATCCTGCCGAACCGCTCTGAGAAGGCAAGTGAAGGAGAATTCAACCGGGAGACGGAAACTGATGTTATTCACATTTTGACTTCCATTCAGTCCAAGGAGGACGTTTCTGTTGTTTTTGTCTTAAGAACTTCACTGACTTCAATGCAACTTGGTGAAAAGTTGGGCCCCGGGTCAACAGCATGGCGCCCTCTTGTGGTCATTAAATCATTTGGTGACATACAGGCAAAATTTTTGTTTGAAATTCTTAATCAAACATGTTTTATTGAGATTCTATTCTCTATTGCCAAAAACAGCAACACAAAAATCTCAAAGCAAAGTGACTTTAATATAGAAAAGCTTTTTACTTTTGGGTCAAACCAAATTTGTAGGAGAGGAAACAAATCACTTTGAAATCTTTAACATGCAGAATATTTTGTTCATGCTGACGGCTTGATGAAGAGGATTTGAGCATATGTTGAAATATGATCAGAACAGAGCTAACTGTTGTTAAACGATTGAGTTTTTTCAAAGATCATTGATTTTTTCAGAAAGATGCAATAAGTAAAAACACATTTAAACTAAGATTCATTGGATCAGAATAGACAATCTTTCAGTTCACAAATGAACATAAAAGTGTTTTAGTGACTTGGTCACTATAAATACATTTGATGGGATGGTGACAAAGTGGAGTTAAACTGAAGTTTACCTTCCTTGCCAGCCTCTGCCAGCGTCATGTCCTGCTCTATGAGCCACTTCAGCACCAGGTGTCCTGCAGGATGCTCGGCCATGTGGAGCTGCAGCACAAATACAAACACATTTCAGAGTGAAGAAAAGCAGCCAGCTGTCCAAAGCAGGAGACACTGCCTTTACATCAGCTGGTGAGGAAACCCGCTCTGGTAGCTTCTCTTGGGGACCATCCTACCAATTAAGCAATAAAGCCTTTCATTGTTTCCCTATCATGATTATTAAATATGAAAAATTAAGCCAACCAGGTGTTTGTCAGGTCGTTTACAAGAGCCGTGGATCAAACCTCTACAATCCTGTTTGCAGCCTTTTGTACTTTCAAACTGTCAAGTACTAAAAGTATTTCAACGACCAGATTCATAATCTTGTTTACTTATTCTTTGATTCGATAGTTGCTGATTTTAATCCAAGTTGAGGTTTCTGTGCGGCCGCTTGTGTTAAGTAAATGTGGATACTGTCTCCTAGCGTCACTCACAACTCATTTTCAAACATATTTAAACTAAAACTGCAATCGATGCATTTTTCACAGTAACGTGAAACAAAAAAAAAAACTGCACAATGTTTTACTTGATAAATGACTCTAGAGCCGTGCTAGCAGTGCTAAACGCTAAATGTCTGCATCTTAACACGATCACAAAGATGATGCTACCATGTTAGTTTAGCCTGTTAACATGATTCAGAACATAAAGTACAGCTGAGGCTGAAGGTCATGTTTTGCAGGTATTTGGTCAAAGGTTAAACATCATGAAGATGAATTCCTATGAAGTTGATAGTTTAATAGGACATGTGAGTCCATGTGAACTGTTTACAGGTGTTAATCCACTTGTGAAAGTCCTGGTGCACTTCATTAGAATCTGTGTGTGGAAACTACTGACTACACAAATTGTTCCCTTTCTTTTGCTGGGTTGGAAAACGGAACCTGTTGATACATTGACGTCATCTTCATTTTTACATTAATCATGAACACACACACACACACACACACACCTGTCCACTGATCCCTCCTGGCGTCAACTCCTGATTGGCCAGCTGAGCCACGGCCGTCATGGCGGGCCGCAGGTCCCCGCAGGCCGACGCCAGGATGTCACTAACGGTGACGCTAGTCGCCTTGTCCATCACCATGGTGGCAGCGTTGTCACGGAGATACTCCAGCAACAGGGGGGAGACGACTTCCAGCAGCTCCTTTCTCCGGGTCGCCATGTCTTTTTTACTGAAGAGAAGAGGGCGGAGCTCGTTTCCATCACCCACTACCAACTGATTCAAGAGACTTCCTTCCTCTAGGCAGCTGTTTAAGTTCACTTTTAGATTAAATCAACTGAAAGACTTGAAATTACCTCACTTATCTTATTTACATGTTTAACATTTTGAGGCGACATCGTTTCCAGCCAAAAAACGGCGACTCCGGTCCACTTTTATTGACAGCTGTGACATCGGTTGTCTCTTTTTAACAGCAACCAGATGTTTGTGAAAGATCAAGTCTGTCGACAGATGTTACCTGTGTGGGTTTCCGTCTCCTTTCTCCAGCACCTTGATGATCTCCGGCAGCAGGTGAGCCGGGTCTCTGGGGCTCAGCAGGTACAACAAAACCTTTTTACCGTATTTATTACTGATGACCTCATCCAGAGACGACAGGATCTCCTTAACAGGTGGGAAACAGGCGAGACCAGAGTTTCAGACAGTTTCAAACTCTCCACATCTCACAGCTTCTTTAAATGATTTTCTGCATCGTCCTTATGAAAAATATGGGCATTATCACAGCATCGCCACACCACACGGCATCAGACTTACTGACAGCACGGCCTGTTTGACCAGCTTGGTGTCGTCTACACAGTCGAACATTGCCAGAAGAACCAGGTGACCAAACTCTCCCTGTGGACAACAGGACAACAGTCAGTCAGTGTGAGGTTAAACGCCTGACACATGTTCTCAGCTGGCTCAGTGTGGACATAGTCTGTCCTCCAATAATATGCTTAAGCACTGAACCTTCAGTTCAGACCTTTCCTCCTGCCAAATAACCAGCATTTAGTCTGATCCAATGAGCTAATAAAGTACAGCAGCACTGAGAACTCACCGTGGCAAACTTCACCATGTACGTCTTCATTGTTTTGATTAGGACTTTTCTGTCCTGAAACAACAGGAAATGTTTTGCTCAAAACAAAGACACTGACATTTATTTCACTTGAATTCTTAATGTAATCCAAAGACATGCATATGGAGTGTGGAAAGTGCCATTCTCAGGATGACCCAGAGGAGGAGCCTGATATCTCATCACTGTGTGGAATTCTGAATGGAACCAAAAGGCTGTTTGCAGCTCTGGGGGATTCCTGAGGTCACCTGATTTGTTGTTGGGGCTGAAAACTACACGTTTGAAAATGACAAGGATCGGGGGGGCGTGGAGTTAGAAACAAGTGAGCTTACCAGCCCTGAGGCCTGCTGCTCATCTCTGCTGGAGGCTCGAAGCTACATTAGTTGCTTCCTACATGTCACACAACAGTCTCCTGTGGTAGGTAACCGAGGCACTACCCACACCTCATACATGTACACCAGCACTTCATGCGGCTCTATAGTATCTGCTGTGGGTCTTAGTTTTCCACTCGTGTCCAAGATGGTAGAGGTTGTCTATCCTTGGCTCGAGGCGTTGGCGTTCCCTGTATTCTTTATGGTTGTATTTTTTGTATATTTCATATTGCTGCATGTTTCTGACAATAGATTGTTGTTCATGGCCGTTGGTGTCGTCCTGTAGTCTGTGCGTGGGAGCTTCAGGATATAGTTTACAGGTCTGGTGTTTGCCTTCTGTGTGTGTGTGCGTGTGCGTGTGCGTGTGCGTACACACACCTTGGCTGTCCCGTGCCACAGACAGTGCATTGCTACTCGCGCTCCGTCGTGTGTGTGAGCCATGTAGACGACTGCCTCTCGGATGGACTCGATCATCTCCTGCTCACATCAGAACACAAACCACAGAGAACTAAATGAACCTTTATTAAGAATTTAGAGTCATTTTGTTTTGGGGAGTTGCTTTCAGGCTTTTTGTGGTCTTCTTCACAGCTCAAACCTTCTTTGCCTTACTACAGAGATGTACTGCCATCAAATCTTTGACAACATTATGTGAGATGCCAAAGAGCCGCTCACCGTTCTGGGTTTGTCGGGAGCAAACAGGAAGAAGTCCAGGAAGACTTTGTGGACCAGAGAGTGTTTGATCACTTGTTCTCTGAAACACAACAACAGAAGCTGTAGTCACATGCTTTCAATTCTACAGATCAATAAAATGCAATCAAGCAAAAACATTTATTATATTATATTAATTTAAATTGTATTTAATTAGATAAAAAAAGGGGAATGAATAGGAAGGAAAAGGATAGGAAAATAAAGCTGCAAAACATATATTCATACATAGCTATGGAAATCATCTAACAGACTTCAAATCTGACCCCAAAAAATGAGTCGATAAATAAATGAATATTCCATTAAATGCAACAAAAGTAATGTAACGGAGTTCTCGTCTGTGTGTGATTTCTTTGTTTTCTCGTCTTACTTCTGGGCCATGGGTGTGAGAATCTGCTTCATCTCGTCGATGATGTTGTTCAGCTTGTCTGGGTTCGCCTCTGCTACTTTCTCAATGGTGTTGCACACTGACGACTGGACACACGGGCAGAGGAACGTTCACACAAACAACCGTCAACACTGTCAAATATCATGGTGTATAATATTCATGGCAGCGGTCTCGTGCGAGTGCTGCAGGTGTGTGCGCACCTTGCAGACAGTGAAGGTGTTCCCGTACAGCCCCTCCGTGAGCATGAGTCTCTGTGCCAGCACGGCTTTGTCGTTGTAGGCGTACTCGATGATGGACGAGGCGGCGGCGTGGCGGAGCATCGGCCGCACGTGACCTTTGAATGTTTGCATCACGGCCGCGATCAGCTCCTTGTTCCTGTGGAGGCGGCACACACACACACACAGCTAATACACACTGCTTCCACATTCTAAAGCATCCTGATAATCTTTCTATTTCCTCCGGGCCCACTCACCCATACATCAGCAGTTTTTTCACCACGTGTCTGCCGTACTGCGACTTGCACAAACCGATGACGTCATCTGCAGGAGACGACAAAGTTACTCAGCTGCTCCACGCAAATGTCACAAATATCAAACCGGTCCTCGGTTAGGTCACTTGCTCACCTTTGAGCTCCTCGAACGCTTCCTGTCTCTGCTCGTGGCTGCCGAACTGGATGAAACACTGCAGCACTCTGACGGAGTCGTGAGCAAACGCCATCTGGAGGCAGGAGAGCGCAGTCACAACACGGGAGGCAAGGTTTTAAAATACAAGATGGAGCTCCACAACAAGGTTGTAATGACTCAGAACAGCTGGACAAAAGTTAAAGTTTGATTGACAGCTGATCAGAGTGAGGCACACCTGTTTGATCTTCCCGCGGATCAGGTCATGAAGCTCCTTCATCAGTTTCTTCTTCATGTCGTTGTCGCAGTTCTTCCTGTTGACACACATACACCGTCATGGCAACGTGTGCTTGAAAGATGACTCTTGAGTAAAACCCGACCACTGTCATCTTCAAATACTCTGAAATCATGATTAGTTATGTGTTTCATCAGTCTGCGTGTACTGGAGCTTGTGTCACTACACATACACGATCTGTAGTGGAATCCTTCACTTCAACTTTTATATTTAGTTCAAAAGGTAAAGTAATGCACAGAGAAAGCCACTCTGTCTGTGTCTGTGTCTGTGTCTGTGTCTGTGTGTGTGTGTGTGTGTGTGTGTGTGTGTGTACCTACCTCCTGAGGTCTCCCCACACTCGTTTTGCCTGACAGATGATCTGGAACATGTCCTTCCTCTCCGCATGCTGTCTGCCGTTCTTCAGGTCCCTCTTTCTCTGCTGCCTGTTCTTCTTCAGCTCCTCCTCCGTCAGCTCCTTCGTCCTCGGCTTAAACTCACCTTTCTTCATCTTCTTAGCCACCGGACCTGATCTCACACACGCACACGCACGCACACACACACACAAATCAAGTACAACACGTCAATAATAATCCTAAAGAAAGGAAGCAGGCTGAGTCCAGCGATGGAGGAACAGGAGGTAAAAAACGTGCACTCCAAGCGCATGTGATAGAGTTAAGTGTGTGTGGTGGCCAGAATGGACAACGGTTAAGATGTACCCCTAAATTCCAATCATCTAATAACATATGCATTTTTAAACATTAGAATTTATATTTGTATATTTCATTTAAAAAACTTTCAAGACTATGCACGAACACTGTGTACAGTTTTAAAGTAATTTAGTGTGCAAACAGTGCTTGTTTGTAAGCAGGAAAAACTAAACCAGATGTTCATGTTGTTAATATTCCTGTGTACAGTATCTCAAGCTGTATTTGTATTACGATAATATATTGTATATTATTTAATTATATATATATATATCATAACACAAGCTGCTGAACATGTTCAGCTGCAACTGGAAGTAAAAGACTTAACTTTCCAAAAGCACGTTGTAATCCGACAGCGTCTGCAGAGACAACCAGCGGCAGGGAGAGCGTTTCCTCACCTTCACCCTCATCTTCTTCCTTTTTCCCTTTATACGGCATCTTCCTTTTCTGCGGCCCCTTGCCGGCTTTGGAGAAACCAAACTTGCGTTGATTCTTGTCGTCATCTCCGCCCTTCCCCGGTCTGCTCTTCCTCTCTGTGTTGTTGTATGGTTTGAAGGGCTTTTTACCGCCTGGTTTTCCACCAAGTTTGGTCCCTATGGAATCTGGACATAAGTGAGACACACTGATGACAAACCAGTTAAAAGTGATGGCGTACACGGCTGCTTGGTGTGAACAATAGCTTACCTTTTCCTTTCTGTGTAAACTTCTTCCCACCTTTAGGAGAATAGGGTTTTTTCGATTTGGCCTCCATCCTAACATGAGACGAGGACCATAGCAGAAAGACAACACGTAAACAACACGTTTACATACGAAATGGCTGAGCAGTAAAGTGCACCTACGCTGAAGGTGTCTTTAGAAATGAAACACTACAATATAACACGTTTCAAGATCAAGAATCTAACTCTTTAACTGCTGTAAGTATCTCAAACTGAAATATTTGGACGAAGCTTGCAGGAAAGTTTCATTTGATTTTTTGTCTACATGTTGGTATGAAGAGACGGGAGATGAATTACTAAACTATAGTATTTATACCGGCTCTTGGCCAAGTATTCACATTTCAAGAGATTTTGACAATTCAGGGAGAAATATTGTGCTGTTAATTCCCTACATTTATCCGTTATGCGCTTTTAACTTTGCAGAACGAGAATTAAAATAATACCAAGCTCTTACAATAAGAGGCAACGTTATAGAGTCATACCACAAGCGACAAGAAAATACCTTTCTACTTGCTAACGACCCAGGCACAACTAAGTTAAGACTGAAGAAACTATTCTAGACTACTCTTTTGATACTTAAGCACATTGTAGTGTAATAATTACATAATTTCACGTTTAATGAAGCACATTAAGCTCAATTTGATTCGTTTTAGAATCTGTTCTGTTGTCGCTACTTTCACTAAGCTAAAGGTTTTAGGAAATGTTATTTTAGAGACATATCTCCCACTCTAGATAGCTAGGCTAATAGCAAAAACAATGGATGTCAACAAATAGCATTACACTATGGATAACACTACGCGCCTCTGTAGTTTATCTGTACTGTTAACGAACAAATATCAAGGAAACATTTGTAATGGTGTAACTTACATTTAGATCTACACACACGATGTCCCAACCGCTGCCCCATGCGTTCTGTAACCAACACGGTTTACGGCACAAAACGACCAATCAAACAGAACTTTTGCTGCCGTAAAGCGTTGGTTGTTGCGACAACACCATTTCGCCGAAAAGTAGTAGAATATGAGCTTTAAGCGGTTATATCATCATATTTAACATTTTTGTTCGGCTCAGCAGTTTTATAATTTATTGACAGAAACGTAGTTCTATATCAGTCTGTAGTCCCTGGCGTTGTCCGCGCGATTGTGAAGCTGCCATGTTTGTTTACAAGTGTAATTTAAAGGGATAAACCTCGTTACTATGGCTACAGGGATATGTGGGATCTACCTACCGCATGTGTAGAACATGTATATGGTGTAGAATCACACCGAATTCAGGAGTTAACCTTAATTAACATAGATTTGGCCCTTTTTACATATTTAATTTTATCCCACTGAAGGGTCAAACGATTATAATTATAATCATTAGATCATTATAATTCAGCAATTTCAATGTATTGTATTAACAGGTATTGCCTTTTTGATCCCAAGATAAATAACTAAAAGGGAAACTACATTAACCAACAGGCTTTGCAGTGGAGTGACTTTCCTTGTTGCCTGGCAACGCCTCCAAACAAAAACGGGCATGGGGAATCAGAAAATTACAGAGCCAAATTTTTAGGGTATTGAAGGCATTAAACAAGAGGCAAAGTTAGCGTAAAAACGTTTTAGAAGCTAGCTTATGTGTTAGCTAGACATAGAAAAATCTTGTTGCTAACGCTATATGTTGCTTTGTTATCACAGTCAGTGCCATTTAAAACATAACGTCAGTTTGGAAATACCTTTGAATAATAGATTTCCATGTTTGTTTCACAGATCATTTAACAGCGGAAATGTCGGAAGAAAACCCAGCTCCTGTTGATGAACAGGCTGAGAGCACACAGGCAGATTCACAGGAACACACTGAAGGTAGAGCGTAATGATTTTATACACAGTAACACCTGAGTTAGCTGCAGGCGTGCACGTTCACGTTCCACAGCTCACGTTAACAGGGTTAACAGGGTGTGCGAGGCTAGCTATTTAAAGTTTAAATTTCAAATAAATGAAATTCTGAAACTGTTGAGATTACATTTTGTGGCAGACGAAATACATTTACTGAAAGATATTGAAATAGCAAAATATTTATTTAATTCTCTTAGATTTAAATGTAAGATACGTTGTTACTCACTGAATGCAGCTTTCAGTGAGTAGATTAAACAAGAAGACATTTTACTGAAAGATGGTCTTTACTTGACAACCGTGGTTTAATATTTATTATCTTGGTATCTCCTCAACGACCAGTTAAAGTCTCCAATGACCCAATGTTAAGTTTTAGTCATGACCCAGACTTTTAAAAGCAATGATTTATCATGAAGAGGTTTGGTATAGGCAGATTTTGAGGGAAAAAATACACAAGTTGATTGACTCCTGACTCAAATGTTTCCTCCCTCGCAGGATGTAAAAATGAAAAGGAGGTGGAGGAGGAACCCAACAAGTATGAGGCTATAAACTATAAGTATGAGGAGCTTCACTCGAGACCGTTCATCACACCCGACTCTGACATCCCAGAGAACCTCCTGCTCCTCTCGTATCCGTCTCTGAAAATAAGTTTTAACAAAAAAAAACATTTCATACCACAGTTCTTCTTGCTTTTTCTCAACATACTTAGAAAATAGAGGCAAATAAACATTTATGGTTCTTTGGTTTTTCCACTTGCAAGTTCAGATTAAAATAAATGAAGAAATTAAGAAAGACTGCATTACAATGCTGAGTACAATATAAAAATTACAATATTTTATAAAAGAGTTGTGCAAGTATTTATAGCCATTATGCTTTAACTATTTATAATATGCGTTTACGCACTACACACACACACACACACAATAATCTCCCTGTACAGTAACAATACAATACCAAGAAATATATATCATAGAAATTGAAAAGAATACTGTGGTATATAGAATATACTATAAAAACATGATAGTAACAATATAGTAATATTAGTGGTATAAATGTGCATGTGTTAGATATGTTTGTGCTAATACTACTACATTTATGGTAACAGTAAAAATAGTATATATAATGGAGGACAAGGTGTATATTTGAAAACAAGCAATTATTCTTAATATAATTATCACAGGGCCTTTGGTAAGACAATAAAATAATCTAAAGTACATCTTGTGTAAAGCTTGAGTGAATCTGATGTTGAGCCTTAATTCCTCCTGCATTCAGCCACTCCTTTGGCTATGACAGTGGGCGCAGGGGGAACCTGCAGCTGCTAGATGACAGAACTCTAGTCTTTATAGCAGGTAACCTGCTCGTCCTGCTGGACGTCTCCACCAAGGAGCAGAGGTACCTCCGCTCTTGCAGTGGAGGAGGGATCGGCTCCATCAAGGTAAGACGGTTCTGTGAGTGTGAAGTCGCCCTGAGGAAACACACATAATTTACAGCTTGGCAGTCGTGGTACTTGAGTATCTGTTTGAGCATTTATACTTTGACTTTGTTATATTTTAGAAGAAAACATGTCCATTTTATAGGTAGAAAAACATTATGATCATAAATGATGAGTATAAACTAGGCAAAAGAATATGAAGGACCACCTACGATGTTAAAGTTCCACTTACTTTCAAGTGAAAGCATCAGTAAATGAACACTTTATAGAGCCACTGTGTTTCTAAATACTAAATGCTCACATTTTAGACTAAATGACAGCTCACATGTATTGATTTGATAAAAATCATTACAGTATTTCTACTATTTACTTAAAGACCTCTGCAGGGGTTTTGCCTGTTTTAGCCCATTTCCTAAAAATCATATATACATCACAGATAAACACCTTTGCAAACCATGCTGTGGTGTTTTTAGATTTTTGGGTGTATTTTTACTGTGCTCAATGATTTTCACACCATGTGTAAATGAATGGAAATCAATGGCTGCCTGCAACTATGGGAAAGATTCAGAAGTCATAATCCAATTGATGTCATAAAATATTCAAATGATCCAAGGAAAGATTGTGTAAATAAGGTTAAATACAATTTCTAAAAAATACCCATATACAAATTGTTTTATTCTTTACTCCTAAACATTCATTCTAGAGATACCTATTCTCCATTTACATGGATGTGCAGTTATAATACATTAGTGATATTGCTTTAAAATGTTGTCTTAATTTGTGTGCGTGTGTGTCAAGGCACACCCTAGCAAGGAGTACTTTGTTGTAGCAGAGAAGGGAAACCAGCCCAACATCATAATCTATGAATATCCCTTGTTACGGCCGTACAGCATTCTCAGAGGTAAATGGGACCAAGACGTATTGAGTTACACCTTTTTCAAATGTTATGTTTCCATTTTTTTGATGATCCTGTTTTAACCTCCATGTCTGCAGGCGGTACAGAGCGGGCGTACAGCTTTGTGGATTTTAACCGTGATGGGAGCCTGCTGGCCAGCGTGGGGAGCGCGCCTGACTACATGTTGACGCTGTGGAACTGGAGGAAGGAGGAGGTCATGCTGAGCTGCAAGGCCATTTCTCAGGAGGTCTACCGAGTCAGCTTCTCCCCTTACAACCCGGGACTGCTCACATCGTCAGGATCTGGACACATCAAGTAAAAGACATACTGAATCCTCCTAAAACCCAGTCATCTTGTTTTCTCCCCTCCATTACTGGTAAATGCTGATGATGTCTAGTTTGGTTGCAGAAAATGTTCTGGGGTTTTAAAACAACAAAGGTAAACATCAGGTTTTTGTCATTGTTCAGTATAAAAAAGAAATGTAATGTCCAACAATCTTACAAGGATCAGAGCAGAGACCACTTTCATGAAGTTTTGAGAAACTGGCGAATGACATTTTATGAGAATGGGCAATCCAATCCTCAGAGGGGTTATGTGCCGGACTATTTCTATTTTTTGGCCAGGACCAGCAACTTCCTGGAGTCTTGTTTTCACCATGAGGTTGCCTGGCAACCAGTGGACACTCCAGGAAATCGCTGCACCTGGCAAAGAAGCTGCAGAAGCTGAATTACTCCTTTATTTTGATGTTTTCAAATAAGATGCAAATACCTCCTCTCCTCTCTATCAGGTTCTGGAAAATGGCCAGCACATTCACAGGTCTTAAATTGCAAGGCCTTATGGGACATTTTGGGAAAACTGCAGCGACTGATATTGAAGGCTACGTGGAACTTCCTGATGGAAAGGTCTGTGCCCTGCTATTCTAACAGGTTGGGTTTGCACTCAGGTCAGAAAGGCCTGGAAATGTATCGAGCAAGACAAGACTTACAGTCAGTCTACAGTCAGTGAGACTGTATTTAGGAACAGCAACGCAATTTCACCACCCAGCAGCTGTTTTGGAGCTTTCAATCATGTTACATGATTTCGTCAGAAGGTGGAGTTGCCCTGTTGTGATGGAAATGTAATTTCAGTCAAAACTGTTTTTAGTACTTATTAATAAAGATGATGGAAAGCTCCAGAACAACTACTAGGTGCTGAGACTGTTTCTCTCCTCTGCTATTTGCAAAGCCAAACTTTCGATCACAAAAATACTTTGGCTACAGAAATCCTCTGTAGGAGAAGGACATTTTCTTGTGACGCTCGTCGCCCTTCGTCTCCTCCCGTCAGGTGGTGTCTGGCTCAGACTGGGGAAACTTGCTGCTGTGGGACGGGAATGCCATCAAGGTGGAGATTTGCCGTAAGGAGGGGCGGAACTGCCACTCAGGGATGGTCCAGCCGTTTGCCCTAGAAGATGGACAGCTGATGACGATTGGCTCTGATGGAGTGGTCCGGGTAAATCCCTAAAACATTGTTACGTTATATTTGACATCGATACAGAGCACTGTTACTGAAGTTATAATGTTTAATAAACTCCTCAAAAAGTTTGTAGTTTCATATTCTAAAAAATAGCTGGACACTAGCTTTAAGCAAATGTTACTCAAACAGGAGGAAATAGCACATTTGTCTGGGACTATTTTGAGCGGCGTATTATTCCAGACCTGGTCTTAAAAACATTGACAGATAAAGTCCAAACACAATACAGACTAATGGAGGTTCCAATGTGAACAGGCTCTATATAGAAGTTAGATCATTTATGTTTATGTTAGAGTTAATTGACCCTTCTTGGCATTTCTAATAAGCCTAATAGATCAGTGATGATCCCAATGGATATTTCTCCGTAATCTGTTTTAATATAATCAGTATGACTTTGTAATGACCCCCCATCCCCTGCAGGGCTGGGATTTTGAGAGCATCGACAATGCCGACAGTAGCAGCGACAGCAGCAGGTTTGAGATGGAGCCCATGAATGAGATGGTGGTTGGACACAATGTCTGCCTCTCCTCCGTGGTGAAGAGCTCCCTACCCGACTCCTTCATCTGGTTTGCTCAGGTCAGAGGGCAAAAACTCCAAGATCACTTATTAAAACCATTTGTGATACATGATCCGGCCTCACCTCCATCAAAAATCCAAACCTGACCCCTCCACTATGTGGTCTTTGTAGGATTCCAGCGGCGCCATCTGGAAACTGGATCTTTCATTCACCTACACAGTGAGATTCCTGCACCGACACCTAGTTGTTATAGATGTTATGTGTACATTATACTTTGTTTATTTAAGCATTGTATGATACTGTATTCTTGGCTAGCGTTAGTGTCACTATCAACACTATCAGTCTATGAACTTCACATTAAAGTAGAGTCCATATGATCAGACTGCACTGATCCTTCTATACATACAGGTTGACAGATGTGCACGAAGGGTTCTGTACACCATCATAGATTTGACCTTTAAACGTTTATGTTGAATGATTTATTTATTTACTTTTTATTAAGTAGTTTATCAAAGTATGTTAAGTCAAGGTCCTTATCCTAGCTTTTTCCTGAGTGTTTTCCAGAACCGATACTTTATCTGTGTTTATTTTGATAATTGAATAAAGGACTAAAGCATTCCATAGAAGAATGTAAGATCAACATCAGATAAAAACATAGATAATACAACAATTCTGGGAAGAAGTCCATTTTTATTTGCGTTTGCTCAGCATTTTTCCTCTTCATTCTGGATAATTGAAATTGAAGATATTTGCCAATCAGTCCACTGTCCAGATGTTCAGAATCTGTCATTAATTAACAAACATATCAGGGGTGAGTCTACAGGAGAAAGGCATGAAGTCATCATCACATTTCATATTTAATATTGTGTAGTACTAATGGAAAACTCTATTGCAAACCATATTATATCATCACATGTTGTAATAATTGATGGGAATAACAAGAGTGTAACATGACGATGATGTGTGCAGACTCCTGATCCAGAGTGCCTGTTTTCCTTCCACGCCGGAGTGATCCAGGGCCTGGACGTGTCCAAGAAATCCCACCTGATGGCCACCGCTGCTCTGGACCGTGAGCCCCATACATTTCCACACCAGCACACACACACACACGCACACACACACACACACACACACACACACACTATAACAGGTACTCTGTCTACTCTGTTCCTGATCTCCAGGTACAGTCAAAGTTTTTGACTTCCTTGCAAACAGAGAACTGACGACCAGTCGCTTCAATCAGGGAGGAACTGCTCTTAGCTGGGCTCCACCTTTAGTAAGTGTGTGGGTGTGAATATGTATTATGCTGCCGAATATGACGTGTACTGACAGAAACCTGACCGGGCGTCCGTCTTTAGGTGAACCAGAGTGGAGGTTTACTGGTGACGGGCTTTGAGGACGGGGTGGTCCGGTTACTGGAGCTGTACGACCCTCAGAGGCTGCATATGGTCACTGGACACAGACCCAAAGGAAATGCCAAGCTGCGCCTCAAACAGGCCTTCAAACCCCATAATGCCCCTGTAACTGCTGTAGCGTTTGAGCGAAATGGAGAGATCTTAGCCACGGGGGTAAGAGGTTTTCCAGGAAACACACCATTGCAACTGTGCTTCTTCTGTTCGTTGAAACACCTGATTGTGTTGATTGAAATCGGCTTAAATATTTAAAGGAATACTTTAAGAAACATCCAATTACGGCAAGGCGAGGATGAATTTCCCTGATTTTGTTTTGATATGAGCGAAAAGAAGATTTCTGTTCCTGTCATTCACCTTTATCTGGCAGCTTTTGATGACGAATGTAAAGACAGAGAAACGATGACAAACTCTTGCTATTGCCTCACTCTCATAATGTTTTTAAACATACTGGGATTTCATTGATCAAACGTTCAAAAACACTTCCAAATGTTTTACCATCACACAATGTTACGTCATTATTTTGCAAGAGGCGATAAAAAGACAAGGATTTAACTAATCTGTTCTGTGATCTGATTATGTACAAGAGTGGTTTGAGAAGTTTCCATAAACATTTTATTAGTCCATAGTTTTGTTTAGTTTTTCCCCTCTTTATTCACCTTTCTGACCTCTGACTTCCTCAGAGCTCAGACAGCACGGTGTTCTTCTTCACCGTCGGGGACAAGTACTACCCCATCGGCTTTGTCCACGTTCCTGGGCCGGTGCAGGCACTGGAGTGGTCACCTCATTCCCACGTAAGCCTGGTCTCTGACTCACCTGCACCCACATATCCCTGTGATGGAACATTATGGATTCAACCGTTTTTTAAAAATGATTTTACCCAGGATGAAAACAGGCTGCTCATCCTGTGTCACAGCGGTCATGTGGTCGAGGTGCAGAGTCCTGATCCTGAGGCCCAGAAGCCGACCAAAACCTTCCAGCTGCCTGAGCTGCCCAGCAGATTTTTCAGGTTCAGGAGCATCAAATCTCGAATCAAGGTCTGGTCTTAGTCTATTGTTAGTCTGAGTTTTAGTTTGTCAGGTTTTAAATACTGTGTTTTTTTGTAATCTACATCATTATTACTCCTGATGTCTTCTCTGTTGTCATGAGTAATTCAAGTACATAATTTTCATATGAACATAAAAAAGTATATTAGTATGCCCTTTAACTTGTGTATTTTAGTAGAAATAACTAACTCCATTGTAGATTCAGACCAGTTGTGTTGTAATTTGTTTATTTTGTATATTTTTAGAGAGAGGAGGAATTTGCAAGACGTCAAGTCGTAAAGGAGAAAAAGAAGAAAGAGAGAGAAAAGAGGTTGAAAGAATCAAAGCAGCCGGACATAGAGCAAGAAGAAGAAGAAGAAGAGGAGGAAGAGACAGAGTTGCCCCCTATTCACATCCCCGACCCTCCTAGTCCTCTCTACTGTGGCTTCTACTCACAGCCGGGCCAGTTCTGGCTCTCCATGGTACACACTAACACATAACGCATTAATGCACAATTGTATCCCAACAGTCAGGGGACAATAATAACTAGGATGTTCAAGGAAATTACAAAGGAATCAATCAGCTAAAATCAACTGAAGTAGTCAACTGGCAAATCGATTACAATTATGAAGCGATAAATTTCTATTCTGACATTTTCAGAGATAGGATCATACATGGAGTTCAAAGAAGACACACACAAACCAAAGTCATGCACCCACAGGTGAAGAAAATCAATTAATGCAATCCAGCACCAGAACAAGTTGGGTTTTGAGTAATTAAATACGACTGGGCACCGAAGCTCATTAAATTTTTTACCACTGACCAAAATGTGCCTGTACGTTGTAAAACAGAGTATCGACAACTGTCCGATACCAAAAGTATTCAAATGTTTGGTCAGCTTTGTAATCGTATCTTTACTTAGGTTAGGTGACTCGTCACGCCCCATCACGCCTTGTCTACCAGCCGTTATTGCAAAAGGAATTACAAAAATTACTTTCAGTAACAGTTATCCTTATTCTTTGACCCGACCTGATTTCATACAAACTCCGTGTGACGACTGTTTCCATCAGTTGACACAATATTCTTTAGTCTTGACAGTCAGAAATAAGCACATCGGTAGGCTACAATTACACATTCATATGTTTATACTCAGCCCCACAGTTAAATGATAGTACTTTATCACAGATATTATCCAAGAAGAATATTTGTTTTTCTTTAAAGATTGAATCCACTTCTCTCCTGTTCTCTCTCTGCAGGGAGGCTTTGACTCAGGTTTCTTGTATCACTGCAAATTCTCTGAGAAGCAGGACCAGGATCCGGACCAGCGGCAGGATGAGCCCTTTGACTTTCTGCCTGTACGCAACACAGATAACGACCCCATTCGCTCCATCACCTTCAGGTAGACTGAGGACAAACTAACAAACCAGTATTCTTTATATCAACAAGGAATCAAATGATTTAATGTGAAAATATTGCTTGTAGTGCTGGACCCACAGAGGATTCTCCCACTCTGCAGGTCTACTGAGCTTTTTTGGTTTTGGTTCAGTCTTTTATCAACCATGTTTTCAGCAGCAGCACCCACTGCACCAAACTGCAGAAAGTTTGCAGCTAGATGGTGAACAACGTGGAACATCTAGCGGCTAAAGAGCTTTATTTTTAACATGAGTTGATTTTGACCAAAGCAGAGCTAAAAGAGAGTCAATACTGGACACCAGTGGGTCGATACAAACACTGTGTCTACTGGAGATGTTAAAAGGCAACAGTGTGTTGTTTTGATGTTTTGCAGCTCCAACAGGCAGCTGTTGCTCTGTGGCATGCACTCAGGCTTCATCAGGGTTTACCCTCTGCAGCCCAGTGACCACAGCCTCACCTCCATGAAGGTCTACTGGGCTCTCAGCGTCCATGACAACCAATACGGACACCTGCGGCACGTCTGCTGTAGTCACGACGACCACTTTGTGCTGACGGCAGGAGATGACGGGAACATCTTCTCCTTCAGCCTGCTTCCTCCAGAAGAGCTAAAGAAAGGCCTTCAGAGAAAGAGGGCCAAGGTTCCTTCCCCCAGGGTCAGTGCACGTTTTATTAGCATGTAGGTTTTTCTCTTCAGTAGTGTCTTTTTAGCCACACTTGCATCGTGGCTCTGTGGACGACACAGTCAATCTGTCAGTCGGTTGACCACTTTTGTCCAGACTCTAGTATCTCAACAACTATTAGATGCTATGACATTTTGCACAGACATCCCATAACTTCCCCCCTTGCACTATTGTGAGATTCACATTTGTGGTTTTTTACTTTACTTTACTTGACTTGTGGAAGATTTGAAGCCGATCCGATGTACACTTATGGAGCAATTGAGGTCGGAACGGAGTGTGGAATGGGCTTAAATCAGGCAAATATTGGACATAAATGTATCCATAACTCAGTTCCTGGTGGGTTTAGAGTCTGGGTCCAAGGAACAAAAAAGTAAGTCTGGACAAGATACACGAGTACACCGAGTTTGGTGAATCTAGCTCAAAGTTAAAGGAGGGGGCTTATGATTTTAAAGCTGTAGGTGGCGCTATCTTTTTTCCCCACCACGCCCCATCCTCCAACCCTATGTCAGATCCGCATTTTCGCCA
>JAVQJD010009915.1:0-22365 GCA_036023655.1 Nannoperca australis | reverse complement strand
CTCCCCCGCACCTGGTTCCCACAGAAGGTAATCGCGTAAATCTTGCTCGCTAGATCACGCCTTCCCTTCAACAACCACCGCCAACGGATTTCTCGAAGGGCACGTAGGCCACCCCCGCTATCAGAGAGCACTCCCACCCGTTCCAGAGAGGTCACTCTCTGCTTCCGAGGCCACCGCCCGCACCCCCCCCTTTTGACAAGGATGTGAACTGGGGCACACTCACTAATGAATTACCCACTGTATCGTCGCCGCTTGCACAGTCCTACCACGCTCCCTTTGCGGTTCCCATCCCACCCGGCCTAATCACACTTCCATCCTCGTCAAGCCCAATTAAGAGCTTCAATTTTCTCCCACCGGCACAGATACTTACATTCACTTAATGTCGTTCAATCTCGCCACCATTACACGTTTCCATTCCTACGCTAATTCCAAAATGGCCATTAAAACACTTACCATCAATGTTTACCGAGTGACATTGGGCGTCCCTCAATCAATAACCAGCAGTCCGAGGATAGCTTTTGCCACCCTCAGCTGACTACATCGCTCAGAGCACATCTACGCAAGAACCGGCACCAAATCCTCACCGCCTCCCGCTTACGACAGACTGGCTCTTTGCTGCTTATACACCATCCGCTCCGGATATAGCAGTACTCACATAGCTTGAACCCCAGAAGCCATGTTGTCACTCACTTTTTTCTGGGGTTCCTCCAGTACTCCGGACACTCCTTTCAGTTTGGAGACGCCACCTCAGCCTTCTGCAATGGCATCCCCAAACACTTAATTCAATCATGGGCCTGTTACATCCGGTCAGATCTCAAAGATCTTAAATCGGCTCAATCTCTCCTCCAGTAATGGGAGGTTTTTGGGGGGTTTGTCGTACCCGGGTGCCACGGCGGACTTCCCCACAAAGCTTCCCCAAACCATCATCACAACTTTAGCATTTGACATGTACCTCTGTTCAATAAATCTTTCAAACGTATCCCATTGGTGGTGTAGTCCTTGCTAGTGAAATGCACATATACACGTACACACACAGGTCACTTCAATTAATGAAGCTCAGCTTAAGTTCAATCGGAAGACTGTCTGAGTGCCTCATTCATTCACAACATCTTGTCCAGATCCCCTGTTTCACCTGCATGTTCTACTGGTAGCCTATGCATGTACCAAAGAACCGATTAATATTTTGGCATTCTGACAATCTGAATCCCAATAGACAATGGAAGGAACAAAGTGCTTCAGTACATTATCCCAATTATTCTCCAGCAGCCTTTTTCTCTGTATTCTCAATCAATTACTCTAAACTGGCCTTCTTGGGACACGAATATTGCCATACTCATTTCCTGCAGGAATCAGGATCCACTAGTGCCGTTCAGTCTCTATCTTCCGGGGCCTCATCTCTGGTCATCGCAGCTCTCCAGCCTGCCCCTAGTGCATAACTCCATCCAGGTCCCTTCACGGCAAAAAACCGACTGGTTCAAAACTTATGTTCCCATCGTGCTGTCTTCTCACTCGGGTTTAGTGTTTGTAGACACCTAGGCTGCATATTGATTGCAGTTTAAGTTCCGATGTGCTTTGTCTAACTAAACTCTGTTTTCTCTGGAGCCCAGGTATCTCACTCGAGCCCTTCCAGCTTTCTGTGACATACGTAGTCCTCTCCTCTGCTGGAAACATCAAATCAGTCATCAACAGTCAAGGTGTTATGGCCTCATCAAGCTAGTCATTAAGGCTGCACCTAACTGTTCTTTTTTTATATAAATTAATTTGCCCAAAATAGATCAAACTTGTCTAATTAATATTTAAACATTTTATTCAATCATCTCTTAAAAACAAACAAAGGTAACTAGAAACAGTATAAACTGTGGGGACAAAAAGTAAACAGGACAGTGCTGTCTTGATGCCGTCTTGACACAGCGCTCTGGAATGCTTTTGCTTTAGGTATTCGTTCATAGCAGTTGTACTGCTGTGATAAGCCATTTTCAATTTGAAGAGCTTACAGAGCACCACATTGTTGGTCCTCTTTCTAAATACTTCACACTTCAGATGATTGTGGGCTAGGTTTTTTAGCTGCAGCCACAATTTAACTGGGCGCAGACGTTGCAATGCACCGCCGCACGTCATGCAATCAATGTATTTTCGTAATCGATGGTGTTGATGAAGCTCTAATGGTCATCTGACTTCATCAAGCAGTTCCTGTTTATGTGACCTCATCACTACATATCGAAGTCACAACCACAGCTGCAACAGTTGGCATAACTTTCTCTATGAGCATTGTTTCCTCTGACACGTAGTTTCACATCCGTGGGTTTTGGTGGAGAATTACAGCATTTCTCCCTAGTCACTACAGTCTTATCTCAAGCATGTAAATGTGAAGGAGCTTGCTTTTTTAATGTTTGCACAGTTTTGTTTGCTCTCCGATACATGTTGCATTTGACTGGTGGTGGAATTTTGGTTTCACAGCTATCTGCTGCTCTCTTTCCCCTTCGGATCTATTTTTCTGTGTTTCCGGTCCTATCCTCTGCATTTTATTCATGTTATTTGGTCATACAAAGTAATTTCAGATCGTTCTATAGGTTCTCATAAGTACCCCAGTTTAAGTATCAGTCATTACTGTCTGTGGGCATATAGATTGTTGGTAAAATTACATATTCATAGCATTCTACTAATTGTTCCATACTGATGAATTCAGCTCATCTCTTTTATTCACTGTATTCTGTGCTTTGCTCTAATCATTGTATCATTGTATTTAAAATGGATTTTCAACTGGACTTATTGTTTGTGCATTGAAATCATAAGCCCTATGTTGGTAAGTGGCTCTGGAAAGTTTTTAAACCACTACATACAAGTTTAACTGTTAACTGGATTACATGCTATTGTTGTCTGGTCTATTGTTCTACGGATTGCACCAGGAGAGCAGAGCTGGACTGGGCCAAAAAATAGGCCCTGGCATTTTGTTCCAGATTGGCCCACTGACCTCAGAGCTCTGTGGCCGGATCGCACTCTCTAGCATTTGTTTTAGCGTCTGTTCTATTTTCTCCGCCCGCCATGAAAACAAATTATAAATGATATTAATGATGTATTATACACAACAATGATGATCATATTCTGATAAATGATAAAATATGCATTCCCGCTCGCCAACCCTTTTGATTTCCCGGCCCCTCTGTTGTTTAAATTAATACTTATTCCACATATTTACATATACAAAAAAGGGAGTGTTTCCTTGCCATAGTCTCCTGGTGCTGCTCATGGTGGAACTGTTGAGTTTTTGTAAATATAAAGAGTTGTCTCGACCTGCTCTATAGAAAAAGTGCCCTGAGATAACTTTGTTATAATATGGAGCTATATAAATAAAATTGAATTGAATTGAAATTGAATATTTGTCTCTCACTATGTGCCTAAACATAGTGAGAGAGACAAGCAGACACACACAAGCAGCTAGCGAGGGAGAATGAACTAGAGGGCGAGGGAGAGAGAAAGAAAAGTTGATGGCAGAAGAGGAGCAGCACCAGGCACTGAGCCAAAGGGGAGGGGTTTAAAAATTTAATTTGGCCAGCCCAGTGTCACGTTGATGATGATTAATACTTTTGAAGTTTGGAACTGTTGAATTGCTAAAAGTGCAGCTGCAGTGACAGCACAGCTTACAAGTTAAAAATGAATTTATTAATTAACGGCGTGTATGATCTCTGCGCCTGATACGAGCAAGCGGAGAATTAATTCACTAAACTATTGTAATGGCACATGATAATACCATGGATGCTGAAGATAAGTTAATGAAGCATATTGGTAAAGCTAGGACTACAAAAGGTAACAAAATAAATTAAGGGATGTCAAGGGAGCAGCAGGAAAGAAATGTTTATTAATAGTAATCATGGTAATAATAACTGTAATAATAACTGTAATAATAATGTACCAATATTGTAATAAATAGCATTGTTTCTTTGAAGCATATTGGGAGCATATGAGCATATTTTTACAAATAAAAACCAGGAAAACAAAAACAACCAAACCCAGTATGGTACAGGTGCTGAACAGCTGTAATATATATATATATATATATATATATATATATATATCACTTGGAAGTATTTGCAGAGAAAAAGAAAATGTTTTGATTGCACAGATTAAGTGAAGCCACAGCCACACATGAAGAGTGTCTTTGTTGTTCTAATATAGTGAGGTTCTGGTATTTACAGAGAGAACAGGAGAATCTGTACATAAGGAATACAAAAACACATTAAAGCCTCAAACAGATAAAACAGAACACAGACAGACACATACAAACAGAACGAAAGGAAATTAATCTTTTTCTTTCTATCTTACTCACTAGTCATGATTCAAACCTTTGTGCTTTGGGGATCTGCATAGGACAGGGAGGCTGGGGTTTGGTGAGTGTCGTGGATGTGTAAAGGCAACAGTATACTTAAAGCAAAAGTCAAAATTGCTGAAATAGAAACACAACAGAACATATTGCCACATATAAATTGTAGTTATTTCATGACAGCTTTGTATTGTACAATTATTTACATTCCACACCAGTGGCACATTAATATTTAACAGCAGAGACTGTCCTCTCTAGAAAGACAGCCTGGAGAAACAATCTTGTCTCTTGTGGCCCTGCAAAGGTGCACTGTTTTTTCTCTCAGTAGCAAAGGTGAAAGTAGTGTGACATTGTTGTCCTGCTTTAGGGATAACAGTCACAGGGAGAAGGTTGCAACTTCATCACCAGAGACCATGGTTTGTGTCCCGTTACCTATCAACAATCAGTGCAGATGCTTTTGGAAGGCCTTTCAAAATATTAAGACTACTAAACCACATACTTAGGTAAGAGAAGTTGCTGGAAATGTTGGTGAATAAAGGTAGAAATAGAATTTTGTGGTGAAGACGTGACAAAAGATACTGAGAGATGCTGTGGACTAAGGGTCTGGTCATACTAGCATTTACATTATTACAACGATATTCCACATTTAGCTCAATGTATTTTAATGGAATTGTTGTACACTGTAACTTTCCACAAGGTCTTCATGCCAAGTTCAACATAGGTGATAGCGATGGGAATTACGACTCTTTACAATGAGCCAGATCTTATGGCTCTGTTCCTCTGTTCAAAATAACTTCTACCCCCTTTTTAAGGGGGCAGAGTTACTAGATTTATTTGCAAAAAATCACTAGGATAATGATGACGTGTGGACTAGGTTTGGCAGCACTAAATTACTTGTATTGTCAGACCTGTCAATGATCTGCATTGTAAACTTTACACAAGGTGACACCATATCCCTCTGCTATGTCAGGGAATATACTACTTTGAATTTACCCTCTATATGAAAAGTGTTTTGTAAATAAAGTTGCCATGCCTTGAATCAAAATTATGCAACACTGTGACTGGCTGCTTCTCACTGTTCAGGTAAAGGGGAGTGGTTTTAGGAAAGTAAGGTTCCCCTCGTTCATGCCAAAGAGCCGCAGAGAAGAACTGGATCGTTTGCAAACGTAACATCAATATAGTGACACTTTCTCAGTGTGCCATTTGTTTTTTGTCACTTGTTTCTACTTTCCGCAGCAGCTGATTTTACAGGTTAAGCTATATAAATATAGCTTTAGGCTTGATGCATAGTACTTTTGCTCAGTAAACCTGATCTCAAGTATATAATAAAAGACATCTTTCATTAATGTATGTGCAATTGTGGAAAATGTGGATTCAAAATGAAATCTTAGTTTAATCTTTACCAAAAGAGTTTAATCATAACTCAAATAATGTAGTTACCCTAATCAATTTTGTGACAAAAACAAAAATTGGTGATGCTGTTTTTCAAAGCAGGACCTTCACTTCAAATAGGATTTAATACAAACATTAGACAAATATACAAATTTAATTGTAAAATAACGTGGGCTCATTAGAACAAAATTTGCCTTGTTACCAAAGAGATGCTGCTATGATGCTTAGACCAACTGCAGATACATGCACAATCAATGCTGGTGTGGGAATAATTCATATGCAATTTTTAGTTTGAGCAAACCTGCCAAAATGTGTCTCTGCAGAAAGTATACTGTGGCCTTTTATGGTGGAGGTCAGTGGGTTACCAGGGGAGGTAGGTTTTGGCTTATGGGTTGTAGGTGGGCTCTAGCTTGGCTACACTAGTGGGGGATGACATAGGTCTGGTTGCTAGCAGGTTTTAGAGAATAATAGCTGCTTCAGGGCTTGCATCTGAGGTATACATAATATGAAGAAATAGGGAAGGTTTTGCAGAAGACCCACATAGGTTTTGGTAGGAAGCTCAAGGATTTTTCATATATTATGTGTACTGTAGAGCAGGTAAAAAGGGTTGGGGCTATGGTGTGGGTATTTCTTTCCTAAAGCAAGGGAGGACATGCTAGCTTGAACAGAATGGTTTTCTCAGGGTTACAATAATCCACCATAGAGAATACCAGAGCTATACTGAAAGCTGCTTCATACCTTTTTTTTTTTATCTCTCCAGCCAGTAATGGATGGACAGCATTTACAGTACATGTAAACAGGACAAAAGTCTTTTAACCAAAAACGGAAAGAACAAAAAACTTCAGAATCACCAGAACATGGCAGAGATCTGAGGATACCTGGATCTCTGCTAAGATTGACATCGTTAGTTGTTTTTTATTAGTTTTTTTTTGTTTGCTTGTTTTCCATAAAGTCCCAGTCTGCTTTCTTCTGTTTTCATGTCTTTTGCACTCCGCCTCAGTTGCCTCGTCCCACTGCAGGTGTGTTTTCCCAGTTAAACAGCTCAGCAGTGGATTACTAAGGGATGGTGGTGGAAAGGCATTTTGAAAAAGTCAGTCCACTGGATGGAAGCACACACACTCATTTAGTCTCAGTCTTGACAAAGCTTTGAGAAATCCATCCTCCACCATCATGTCGACTGTGCCACATGCACTTTGAACGACTGAGAGAGAAATAAATGCAGCAACGTGGGAGGTATTACTGGATCCTTTTAAACAGAAGCAAAATCTGTTTGACTGAAACACCAGATAACTGAGTATTTGCTCATTAGGGAAGCTGACCTGGATGAGGAAGAAAAAGAGGAAGAGGAGGAGGAGAAGATTGAACATTATCCAGTGAGTTTTCAGAATTAGTGGCAGGTACTTCCTGCTCTCTGACTCAGATCAACAAGGCCTCCAGAATATTGATCAGGTTGCTTCACTCTCAGGACAGAGGTGGACAAAATAATGGAAACATAACATAACAAATGTACTTCAACATAAGAAAACACTGAATCACAACTGAAAAGGCAGCTACATGATCAGTAAGCAATTTGTCAGCTTTAAAAAACAACAGATGACAATGTTTGAAGTATAGTTTAAATAACTCACAGTAGACCAAGAATGAAAATAATGATCTATCATACCACCATGTCCACAGCCACGTTCAGCTTGTGCTGCTTACATTCAACTACACTGATATACATTCAGCTGGCTGGTAAGTCAAGGTGGGAAGATCATTGTATTAGCTTACTCTCAGACACAATGGAAGCATCTGAAATCTGAGTTAGGTCTAAAAAAAAAAAGAGGAAAGGACAGAAAGAAAAAACAACTTGGAGTGACTGCAGAAAATAAGGGTGGCCTTTAAAGCTCTGCACCTCTGTTGGACTTGTAACAAACCAATAATTTCATTAATCAATAAGCTGATTGGGGTCCGAACAGCTCTTACATGGCTCTAGCATCTGTTTATGTCAAGTACACCACTTAGGGCTATAAAACCTGGAGCTGAGAGAATTTTGTATAATGATAATAACCCCTCATATCATTCCCCCTGTAATAATGTTTTCAGTCTTATGTCAAATAATAATGCAAGTAATTTGAATCTCCTTCTGAATTAACATAAATGGGTAAACACACTTCTAACATGTTAAGGCGCCTGATTTCAACCTGGTATGCTGCAGTAACTTGTGTAATGATGTAAAGATCTTACATTAGACTCTACATGGTTTTGGCTTGTGGCTTGCACTAAGAAGTTCACCAACAGACAGATGGACATTTAAACAGGTTTTCTTCAGGATGTGTGTGTGTGTGAATATCATGATATACTATTGGAAGTTTCCTTTATTTCATCCACCCCAGATACCTCAGAGGAGACTGTTGCCCCTCCCATGCCCTAATTTTTTCCTCCTCCTCTTCCTCACCCCCCACATAGCACTCGACCAAAGCACCTTGATAACGCTAAGATTCAAGGGAGAAAGACAAAGAGAGAGAAGACACAAGAAGAAAAAATGGGGGAAAATCAATATTTAAAAAGAAGTCTTTTTATCTTTCCCTCCTCTCTCTGTCTTTCTCCCCATGTCTCCTTGTTCTTATCAAATTTGAAAAGCCTGGCAGAGAAAAATTCTGACTGATCTTGTAAAGATTACACATTTCCGTCTCTCCTACTGGCTTCCCACTGGCTGCAGGGCATTGGTGTTCCTTTTAAATGCTTCCCTCATCTCTATTTCTTTTCTCATCCTTTTTTTTTTTTGGCCATGGCATATTAGGGTCAGCAGAAGAAGTCCAGCATATTATCAGAAACATTTTGCTATATCATTTACACATGTATATAATTTACAGAGTACTGTATGTTTTTAAGTATATATAAAACAACAACATCTACCAAAAAAGTTTAAGAGTTTTTGAAGTTACATTCAGTAGCTGAACTGAAAGGAAACAAAACCAAATGAATGTCAACAGAATAAAACTTCACACAAATAGAAACCTCATCATACATCGACAGTGCATTGAATCCTGCATGAAAGTTGAAAATCAAAGGCAAACTTATGTCCAAGAATTGCAGATCACAAATAGATATATCTATATTCATATATAAATGTTTTTCTTCTTACTGGTAATACAATAAATACAACATTAGTAAATGGCTACAATTGACTCTCCAACCATGCCTGACAGCATGTTATTAGTACAACGTTTAAATATAGAAGGATGTCGCTAAAGTAGAGATCCATATAAATAGAAAGGTTTAAAGAGACTCTTAGGAAAACTTTGTTCTTGAACCTTTTTTTTCTCTCAACTTCATATAGAGCTTTTTTTCCCCTTCCCCTCTCCCTCTCATCCCACTGTCCCTCCTCAATGGTGGAGGGCGATGGGCAGTGTTCAAAGATGGATGGGAGAGTTCCCTGTGATGCTTCGAAGCAGACAGCTCCCATGTTACTAATTTGTACTCAGACTGCCTTTTCCACCCACCCCTACCCTGCCCCGCCCTTCCCTCCCCTTCCTAACACAATGTACAAAATCAAACCACCTTAAACCACGACACTACAATGACATGTTTGGTAGTGATGTCAGGGGCTGCCAGGCCTCCAGCAGACATGACCTACTACTGACCTTTTAGCTCTCACTGAGGCCTTCAGCTAAGCTTTTGCACTAGTTAAATAATCACACCATTCCATTCTTATCTCCATTTGCACAGACCTGTAGGGATAATTAATTTGCTTATCTTTTGGAATCTACAAAATGCAGACTACTGGACAAAACTAGCCAAAGTAAAAACTACACTACTGCAGTCCATTAGTGGAAGACAGGGTCAAAAAGCGTTTTACTACTCCATATTTCCATGATAATTACATGGTAAAATGTTTGCTGGATCAGCTACCCCCCACCCTTCAACATACACAGGCATACATACACACACTAAGTCCACACCCTCCCCAATACCCGTACCCCATCTAATAGAAGGTATGGGGTGTGGTGGGACACAATCAGAAGACGGGGGAAGCTGGCATCTCCTCACCTCACCTCCTTCTTCTAAATTGCAAAGACACATGATTTTTTTTTTTTTATACTTACGATATTAACACATATAATATATAATATATACAGTGTATACGTACATTAGTGTTTGCTCTTTTTGTAAATCATAAACTTAAAAAAGTTTACAAAAATAAAATGTTTTATGGTAACCTCTCTAATTGGTCTTTTCCTCTCAGCAAGGCTTGTTTTTCAGGGGTCAGAGCCAGCAGGCTTCCCTCTCCCTGGACTACAGGCTCAATGGTTCAGGCCCTGGCCTAAGAGCGGGCCCAGAAACATCCTCCGTCCATCCTTTCAGATCCCTTTCATTCTCAATTGAAAGGCTCCTTTACAATTCTGCTCGTTTTGTTTTAGTTGATCTTTTTTTGTATCCTTCTGTGTCCCCGTTGTTCTTCATTTTTTAGATGATGTCCATCTGTACTCATCCGTCTAGTTTTTCTTTTATTTACTAAAAAAGAGGGAACAAACAGTCAGTTTAAATAACATAGGGAAGGCGAATTTGATTCTGTACAGGGTAAATGAATATAAACAATACAGTTAACTTTGCTTTTCACAGTAAAGAGTAAAACCAACAAAAAAGCAGAGGAAGGGTTATTATGTATGCTGTATAACATAATGATATCAGACAATCATTATGATTATCAGTCAGATTTAGAATTTACAGAACAAACAGTATGGACAGACAGGAATGTGAGTATGAACATACTGTATGTACAGTACAGATACAGCAGTGTATACAGCTGATCAGAACAAAGTCATATGTTACCACCTAAACAGGGAGTTTAGGCTGATTTGTTTGTTATAGAATGAAATCTTGGTTAAGGTTAGATAAAGATGGTTAAAAAAGTCAACGTTGCCCCAGGACATGTTGACTTTTTCAGTGGGTGCATCTCAATTCTCTTAATTGCATCCACCTTTCCTTCACTTGTATCATGTCCTTGGATCTTAGTCCCTCCCACTGAAGACATGAAGAGCGATGCAGGAAAGGTAAGAGGAATGGAGGAAACCGTCATCTGAAGCCACATCAGTTTATGATGACAACAGCACAGCAGGATCAGCTGTCAGTCAGCTTGACCAGCTCTGCAGTGTCTTCTGATAATGTCATTTTTAAGAGACAAGGTTTTAGACCTTTTCCACACTGACATTGTTACACTACATTGGAGCTGCATGACCAAACTTATATATCCAAACAAAACCAAAAACCATAACTTACAGCAACTGGCAGAAACACATCAGAATTTTTCTGAACTAATAAAGAAACTATTGGCAATGAGATTTTTCTTTGGGTCATTTGGAAAATGTTATTAGTCAACTAAGAGAAGCTGTTAAACCTAATGAATGAGAAACATTTTTAGATCAACTGCAGATGCTTGCAGTTGAGGACTTTTATGCAGAGTAAAATGTACAACATGGACTTCATGTGTTTTATGGCTGTACCGATACATCAAATGTCTTGTGCATCATTTGATACACATTTCCGTGCAGTTCATTCAATTTGGTGTCTTTACAAACGTGGGAATCTTGACTATGACTTCAAAACATTTTGGGGGTTAACCAAATCTCTTCAACATGGAAGGCATTAAAACACTAAGAACACTAGTATCAGCAGAACAACTGCAATTTCAAATTCAATCCAAAAGTAACCGTATCAGCCTTATAAAATCAATTTCAGTCAAAACCCCACTACGCTGACCACCTTAGAGGCTTAGCAGGATCAAGTGTGCACTTTTTCCACTTCAATCCTGATTTTTCCACAGTGAGGGAATGAGCAGCAAAGAACATCACCCACCAGCAACAGTGGAAAGAGAGAAGGGGAGGAGTGAAGGAGAGAGTGTGGCTGGCTGTGTCCTGGGAGGCTCTCGTCTTGACAGAACCTCTTTAATTCTGGGACATGAGTTGTTGAGGCAAAGGGAGGAGGTGTGTGTGTGTGAGTGAGTATGTCGGGAGGAGGTTGGAGCTTCACAGACGAGAACAGAAGAGGCCGACTTTAATTTCAGCATCACTTTGTAGTTGCTTGGTCTTGCCCCTCCGGAGAGAGACAAAGAGAGAGAGACAGAACCTGTGCAGCTGCACCACTCAGTCACAGCCAATAACGGCGTCCTCTCGTCTCAACTTAACAGGCCTGCTCTCTCCCAGATGCATTTTTATACCAGGGCCGCTGTACGGTGAGATCGGGGGAAGGAAGCAGAGAGCAGAAGCGGCTGACTGCAGGGATAGGGTTGGGGCTGAGGTATACACTCAGATACCTCGTAGGATGCAAAGCTTCTCTAAACCTGCCAGGATGTGAGTAGAAGAGAGTGTGTGTGCGTGACATTTGAAAGTACATCATCTGTTCTAACTCCTCAAAGAAAGAATGATGAGGTGAGAGATGAAGTAGGCTCATCAGTCATGCTTCAAAAGCTAGAGCCCGATCACCTTGAGTTACCTCATAGTGTGAGCAGGCATGAGGATCCTTGAAAAGAACAGACAAACATGAACCTGACAGGGGTCTCTTTAAAAACAAAGTATATGGAGATTTGAGGATAAACAGTTAGATATGATATATATTCGTTTGCCTAATGGAAACAAAGAAACAAAATAAATCAGTGCTGCATTCACTGATACTTGGCCAACAGGGAGATTCTTGTGTGCCCAGCACAAATATGCAGCCTAGTACATTTCCATCAGAGGCTGGCATGTGAGTACATCAGAGAAAATATAGAAAGGAACTTAACACAGAAAGTTAGTGAATAAAGCACTTTTCAAACAATTAGATACATTATTAGATCAGTTACAAAAAACAATCACACACAGTGTTTAAACTTAAACTACACCACATTTGTTTGGTTATTTTTTCCATATAAAACATGTATCTCTAAAAATCCCTTGAAATGTAAACACGTGACTTTGAAACAGAAGGAGAGTACACGTTTTTAAAACTGTCAAAAGGGGGATGGTCGGTCTTTAGTGAACAGACACAAAAAGCACTCTGGAGATTGCTGATGCAGTTCTTCACCTCAACTCTGCTTCTGCTCGGAACATTGCTGTGATAAGTCCTACTGTGGCTTTATGAAAAATATGTGGCCTTTACATTGGCCCCCCTGTGGCTCTTTCCAAAGTAGAAGCCCACTCTGTTCATAAGTCTTTTGACTTGGCCTCTGTCACCTACAGTCCCACAGGAAACCTTGTGTGGCTTTCTACACTGAATGGATCACAAAAGTGCAACCAACCCTGAACATACGTGTAGAAAGCAGTGGACAAAATAACGTAAGAAGGGCTGTATTCTGTCTTTAGAATCATAACCAAGTAGTAACATGTGGACGTTTCCCTAACACTAACAAAGTAATTTAACTAACCCAGTAAGCTTTGTGCCTGAACCTAACCAAACAACCTTAGTGGTAGGAGATAAGGAAACAGTAATTTGTAATGGTTTTGGAAGGCACTGACCAAATCATAGACCTGATAATGTTATTTAAATTGTTAAAGAAAGTGGTATATCTACTACACTTATCTACACCATTTTGTCTAACGAGCAAGCCATTTGCTTTGAATGTTGACAAGCGAGAAGTGGCGGTTCTTGTGCTTAACATACAGACTCTTCTCCTGCCTACAACATTTTGTAGATTTCTATTCAGTGCTTCTATATGTCTTCTTTTGCTTTCTGGTAATATGGTCACCTATGTGCTAGCTGGAGAAGCAAGTTCCAACCTTTACACAGCTGACAGATACTGCTGTTCAAATTCTGTCTGAAGTTCTGGTGACTGATAACTCAGTCTGAAGTCCTTGCATAGGTATATTTTTTGTTATATTGTGCACTACTTACTTACAGTACTACTACTGCATTAACTGAAAGCTATGGACAACCCCCAAAGCAACTGTGTTGTTAACTAACAGAGGAAACAGTACCTAATGATGCTATATTATGATTCCTGTCCAGTTTAAAAAGATGGAGAGATGTGTAGAATATGGAAGATATTTGAATGAAAATATTGAAATGTAAAATGTATTTTTTGAAGGATTTTTACTTCAATAGAGTGAAAAGAGAAACTTGTTGCACTCACTCCTCTTTCTTTGTTTCACATTAATGGCAACCTTGAATACTGTTCTTTAGACTGCCTGCTGGCTGCGTCCTCCTTTTAGTGATGTCATAAAACCAAGAAACGAACTGACATTCATTTAAACTTGTGGTCTCCATTTTCCAACTGAAACAAGCTCAAACAAACAGAAGGGCAACAGATAAAAAATGTAAGTGTCTTACCAAAGAAGTGGGAAACAGAGGTTATTCAGGAAACATTGCTATAGATAGTAGTAGGTCTACGGTTTAACAAAATACACCGTACACAGTAATGTGACCACAGACACATAGAAAGACACCGAATTCTTTGTTCGATTGTTCGAATTCGATTGTTACCGTTGTCTAACCCCTCTCCACTGATTTATAACCATACAAAAGGAAGAACATATAATTTTTTCGCTTTTCATATATATTTTCTTCTTCTGTAAATATCACTCTAAATACTCTGCTATTACAAATTTTTCTAAGATATACAAATGCGCAAATGAGTCTCACAACCTTAAGACAAACATACATTTAAAAATTGTAAAGTGCATGGAAGAGCGAGGGATAAAAGAACACACAAATACCAAATTTACATTAGTGGTTATGAAAAGCAGTTGATATCCCATCACCACTGAAAGTACATTCCACTCTACAGAATGTTCTGTGTACAAGAGTGCATATCTTTACAAGCCTCTAATGTAAAATTAAGGAAGAATCACATTTTGTCAAGTTTGAATTATTCATGTTGTCACTGAGGTTGTATGCAAGACCTTAAAGGAAAAAATTGGCATTCAGTTTTCTTTTAAATTGTCAACAAATTCTGGCTAGATTAATCTACTATGGGGTCTGTTGCAAAATTGAGCTGTTGGCCGCCTATAAACCCATGTAACTAAAAACACTGATGTGTTTTTAATAATGAAGTGTTTGGAGCTCTGTGGCACAGAGGAATGAGATGTATTAAGCATGTTAGTAGGATCAATTCATTGTTGGTTTGGTGTTCTAATGGAATTTGTTTGGAGGATATTCTTGGTCATAATTTGTTGATAACAAGAAACATATCCTTTCAATGCAATGAGTTTGAATACAATACAGGAAGGATAGTGGCAAACATGAAAATACAAGGTAACATGGCAGTAGACCAACTAAACCCTGAGGGGAAACAAAGAGTGGAAAAGCTTTATGGAGCAAAGGGGCTTGTCTTAAAAGGCTGCAGCCATGTTAGATTAATGCCACAATTTGTCTGAAATAAAGTGTGGGAGATATGTTCTATCCATATTTACAGTATCAATGGCCTTACCCTTCTTGGAAACAACTAGAGAACTAGAGAAAAGACAGTCTGGAGACTGCAGACACAACAGTGACAGCAATAGACCAACTAGTGTGAAGGTGTGTGTTTGTGTGTGTGTGTGTGTGTGAGAGAGAGAGGGAGTCTAGTCAGTCTAGTATATCTTCAAATGAGATTAGTGCTTTTTGACTGAACTATCTTATCTCTAATCTGTGGGGTAAATTGCTTCTTTTCACATTCCCCTCTCTTCCTACGCTACTGACTCCCTTCTTTACGATCCCATCAGACACAGCAAGCACAGATGCTATTTACTAGTGGGATAATTTATAAGTGAGTGTGTATGTGTGGCTGAGAAAGAGGGAGTGAAATTGGTAGCTACAACATTTTGGGGTTTAAACTGTGCAGCATGATGAAAGCATGAAAATACAATGTAGCATGATGAAAGATATCCATGCAATGTCATCACTGCTCTTTTTTGTACTTCTTTCTTTTTTGTTATCGGTCCTAAATTAGAGCTTTGGGTGACAACCATCGGAAACTAATCAATGGATAAAGGGGAACATTACAAATTGTTTGAGCCATTTGAGCCAATCTATACAAAAACACAAAAAGTCTCCTGCAATAGATCACTCCAAAAATCAAAGAAAAGTGTAAGGTTTACTCATGTATCAAATAAACTTAGATATAGATGTAGGGGCCTGATACAAGGTTGGATTGAGGTTTCTTTTTTGGATAGTCAACCGTGAAAAGGTAGACAGGAAACAGCTGTTCTTCGAATCAGAATTTCCTGAGTGGAATCTATTTTGTGCTGACCGGACTGGACAGTAGTAGAAGAAGCGGTGCAAGGGTCTGGTATGGTTCACAAACTTTGCTAGCATTCAGGCCTGTAGCTACCACTGACTAGGTCTTTTTACATGTTTGAATTCATATATTTCTTAAAATGTTAAAGTGACTAAAACTACTTAGCTGTTTTGAACAAAGCTTATCATCATCTCTCTGCGTGTTATATTAGGTGGCACAACAAGTTCCACACATACTGCACAGTCCTGTGATTCTATTCACTCCATGGGCTAAGGGACTGTAACCTACATACATGCAAAACTTACTACAAGATTAGTCAACACTATGTTTTAATACAGGTCGCACTTTCAAAGCACACATGACTGGCCTTACCAATATGGTTTTGGTAATATGAACAATACAAATTATTTTAGATAATTTAGGAACAATATAAAATTGCAGTAATACGGAGGGGGGCTTTGGTTATATAGTCTAACTCTTGAAGCAAGACTGTTCAGTACCATGAATGATAAGCCTGGCTGTAGCTTTCCAAAGATTGTATTCCACCTGCCCTACACACTCAAAACAAGTAACTACGAGTTACACCACAGGAACAGAATCAGCAACTGCGTTCAATATCTGAACTCACAAACTATAAACCTTTATGCTTTCAAAATGGGATATATCTAAACTTTTGCACACAGAATAAATTAGGAGTTCCTGCTCTGACCTTTTCAGTGACAAAAATATTCACAGTGGCAAACTATTACAATAAAGTTACACTGCACGGCAGCAGCTTTGAATAAACAAATAGCCTACCCATTGCCTACTCAAAAAGTGATCCTTACCGGGCCTTGAGTGAGGTTTGTGGTGATGAATCACACAATATTTATTTGGTGATGTCTAAAATAAATATGTTCGCATGTATAAGAGAGAAGTCAGTTTCTTCTGGGTCATTGTGCTGATAAAGATTTTGGAATGACAAGATTTCCTAATGCAGCGCCTTCATAGATCAGAATCAGGACAGGAAATGTACAGGAAATGAGGCACAGATTGACTATGATTATTACCAAACTGTTTCTGTGATACCTCATTTATCACTATAATTCAATGAGAAATACAGCTTCTTTTTATTTCATTGCAAATAAGAATTACATTTGCAGTATTTTCTTTTTTATTTAAAAGCTTCTATTATATTTGATATACTAATGTTTCACTACCATGCTATGTTTAACTTTTAGATTATGGCTTGTAGTTTGTGATGAACTTGAGTAATGAGTGTTAGAACACCAGGGCAAAACCTGAAAGATACTGCCCTTGTGCTCCTCTGCTAAATTAGTTTGACAGTGGAAGGGATGTCAATGAAACAAGAAACTCAAGTTAAAAAGAATAAGTGGGTTCTAGTGCAGTCACGATTGAAAATAAGTGAGCCTATTTTTGCATTATAATTATATTGACAGATATTTTCCGAGATGACTAGATATGAAAACTTCTTCTTACATTTGGTGCTAGCCAAATGATGGGGTGGCTCTATCCTTCAGTATGTTTTGACATGTTTTTCTGCCTCCTACTGGCCCAAATGTGATAAATGCAGCTTTAACATAAACATGGTATTACAATGTGTTTGTAGTATAGCATTAAAAATAAATTCAGGAAGATCACACTCTCCCATCTGTTCACTAATAAGTATTTGTCAGTATTCCTCCATATGAATAAATATCAAATGTGGGATTGTTACTTAGTATGTGCAGGGCGTTAGGAGTCATCAAACAGTGAAACAGGAAATAATGTTGTTTTCTCCTTTAAAGCCATTCAGCAGTAATGGGATACCTTCTGCCTCTGGCAATATGCCAACAATCAATGGACTCTAACACACTGCTGCCCATTTTGCAATGGCTGCCATAGCTCTTGCTCCACACCCATCACTTCCTCCTGCATTCAGATTCAGTAATACATCATGCTCTTCCATTCACCTTCTGGGTTTCATAATACATCACTTCCTGGTAGCCATTTTGTTGCAGTTTCACCTCCTTTGAGCTGAACAACTCTGAGTCCCCCTAAGTCAGTCTGAATCTCAGCTCCAGTTATTGGCTCGCTTAGAATGGAGCCAGTTCTCCAAGGGGGTGATATGGCCATAACACTTACTTAATAAATCCAATCTGAAATGTGTTGCTCAAACTAGAATTGCTAAGCATTACTGCTGTAAATGCATAGGGGGGAATGACAAATCCAAACAATAAAGGTAGAGAAATTAGATGGAATTAAAACTAGAACAGAAGGCCACCCCAAAGGAACTGAGTTGCGGCCCAATAACTTAGAGAGAAAAGGAGTGAGAGGGAAGCAGACTTAAAGTTTCCCATATTCAACTTTCCCCACTTTGTCCACATGACTCTTTTTTTCACTACAGACATGTAAATGCAAATACATTCAAGTCAACACAGAGTAACAAACAGTTATTTTCCAAAATAAGTACATTACATCATTGACAATGTGTACACTCTGTAAATGTGGAAGCAACTTGAGAATGATTCTTGAGTTTCAGGGTCACATTTGCCACCTGGAAGCATTTTCTTTTTAGTTTTCCACGAAGAGGGTAAAGATGGTTATTAAGTGTTTTCATTTGTGGATGGTTTTGTTTGTCTGTTTTGCGGGGAAGGAAAGGGGACGTGTCTCCCTCTTTTCTAGTAGGGAGTGAAGCGACTGCACCCTCCTCTGTAAAGGCTAGCCTGCAACATCAAAGATGAAAAAGCTCCAATCAGTATTCAATGTAGAACCTTTGATTGTAATATTAATATTAAAATTAAGTTCTTTCTTTCCTCCAAAGAAACGTTCCTCCCTTTTTCCATATGTCTCATTTAATTGCGAGTATTTTGTTATGTGTAAAGTCAAAGATTGTGATTTGGCATGTGTGTGTGACTGCTGTATATACATGAGCATGGATTTATATGTTAAACGTTTTTTTCATTTTGATACGTGTTAGCAACTTCCATGGCATATTCCATATGTTATACGACATGTCCCAGAGGAAGGCACTGAATCCCTAACAGTTCCAGCTAAGTCTACTCGCCGCCATCTGTAACTTATCTGAAGTTTAGGGCAAAAAGGGGCAGGAGGCAGCTAATATGAGATGAGACTCACTTTAATGCCAATATTTGACAATTCTTTAAACCCTGGATTACATTCAGTTACACCATTTTTTCACACACAATATTAATGATAATAAACTTGATGCAACACAACCAGGGCTATTGTCATTTTTATTGCATTCTTTCTTCTGGTCAAAACCTGGCACCTACATTACCCACAATGCAACTTGACTGACAACAGTTCAGTCAGAGATTTGGGTCTGTTATTCTAGTAGCGGACAATGTAGCCTGGAGCCTCCACTGCACACCCACAGAATTTTAAAACGTTCAAACTTGTAGTTTTCAGCCCTGACGCTGACTTAATCACTTGAAGCAATCTATCAGATTTTGCAGAGCTCTCTCTGGAGCCACGAAAGACTATAAAACTTTTAAAACATATACAGTAGTACTCCCCAACTCCTGTAAACAGCCTGATGTGTAAAATCTTTGGAATTCTCAGGGATAGATTGTGGCCATGCTACATAAAGGATAAACTGCTTCCTCCACTGATAAGGAATGTTGGCACTAGAGGTAAATGGTGAGGTGCAAAATTATCCAATATGCACGAAATCTGTTGGATACTAGTTGGTTCAGACAGACATTAGCACCGCATGAAAATATAAAGCTACCTCAACAAGGAACCTTTGGGGCACAGATGGGGGTGGTGATGCAGGGGGCTTCTGCAAAAACCACCATCATCACCAACTCTGAGAATTGGTGACTTAGTCCTGCCCGCAAAGCCTGCATCCAGGTGTCTGACACGTTTCCACAAGAGTAGGCCAACCTAGTCCACAATATCTCATCCTGTATACACCCACATTAGAGTTTGGTCTAAACTCACAGGACCTGAAAGAATCAAATATCATCTAATCAGGATTCACACAAAGCTCATCTAGAGAAATTGTGGGCACACACTTTTCCAACCCATAATTCTATTTTGAGATTGCTCATCATTATTACCTGCATCTCAGAAGTTTTGTTTTGTTTGGGGCTACAGTTTAAAATGTAAGACATGATCAAGTTTAAGATGAATTGATTGAGTGTTGTTTTATTGATAATCATGAATTAAACTTAGTAGTGAGGGATTTGAATATGGGAGGATGGGGAAAAGGGAGGAGTAATTTGAAGAAGAAAGAGAAGAAAATGTAGAGTAATAAGGAGGAAAACACAGGCCACTGTTTTAATTAAGTAAATGAGGAGGAAATAATGGTCGTAATTAATGAAGGCTTTTAGCTAGCAGCTGCACTAGGGGAGGAAGGGGGATATTTGGGGGACACACGTAGGGGAGGTAGTAGGGCACAAACACTTCAGCACTCAGCATCAACCCTCATCTTTCTGGAGTCCAAGTTTGGTTTGCTACCAAGAACATTAATTATCCCTCTCCTTCTCCTACTATTCCTTCTTTTGTGGTCTATCTTTCTCTCTTTCTACTTTAATCTTCCATGGCATGTCGAAGCATGTACTAGATGGTCGTTAATCTTTGGAGGAAGTCCCTACCCACACCCACGAAAGAAAACAAATTGTACGTTCTCTTTCTCCCACATCTTCTGTGGTGCTCTGTTTCTTTCTTTGGAAAGACTTTTTCATCTTTGATGTTAGCTGCAAAGCTAGCTAAAAACAAACATTAACCATTTGACATCCCCCCTTGCAAAATTTGAAGAGACTGTTTCCTGTGGGAAGGAATTCTCAGTCTCATTTGGATTTAAAGCCAGTTGCTTCAGGCCAATGAAATTGAATGGGGAGTTTGAGAATAAGGCAATGTCCCTTTTTCATTTACTGAAGTGGCAAAGATTCACATTAAACTTTAAAATCTCTCAGAGCACACAGGAACACATAGGAACAAGTCGAAGAGTAAAAATAGGTTATTTTGTTGAAGATCTTTAAAGACTATTAATGAAGCATGTAAGCAAATCTTTTGATTTTAGTTATTTATTTGCTGTTAGTAGTTCAGTTTGCCAATTACTAACTATGAATAGTTTAGTTGACCTTAGTTGACCTTTTCTGGTGTAAAACACACACATCAATGTGTCTAGGTGCTGTGTTGTACAGTATATTGTATGAAATCTCATGCAATCTGGCACAATATTCAGTCAGTAGCTAACAAACAGAAAACAGACTCACCATAGTGCCCACGCTGTATGTGGCGGCAGGACCAATCGTATGGTGATAGGGATCTGCTGTTGCATAGACTCTGCCGTAACTATAGATGAGAAAATAGGCAGAAACAGTATTTACTATGACAATACAGAAAAAAACAGACAAATGTTGCTAAACACAGTCTTTGAATATATTACAAAGATCACAACGTGCATTTATCAAGCATGACAGTATACCTCCAGAGAACTGTGCAGAGCGTTTGACCAGGATTTAGATCATTCTTAACATAGATTAGGACATGACTTAGAAACTCTGGGAATGTGCACTGGAACGCACTACAGTCAATTCCATTTGTTATAGTGTACTAACCTCCTGGACCGTATTCTGAATTTTTATCTGAATTCTCAGAGTTCTTATCAGGTTTAGTCCTAAAAACAGATAAAGTAATTATTATAGGTGATTTTAATATTCATGTGGATGTAGAAAATGATAGCCTTAGTGCTGCATTTATCTCATTATTAGATTCGATTGGCTTCTGTCAGAGTGTACAAACACCCACTCACTGTTTTAACCACATTCTTGACCTTGTTCTCGTCTATGTCGTAGAGGTTGAAAATCTAGTGGTCTTTCCACAGAATCCTCTCCTATCAGACCATTAATTAATCACTTTTGAATTCCTATTGCTGGACTACACGCCACTGGGCAAGCATTCCTACACTAGATGTCTCTCTGACACTGCTGTAGCTAAATTTAAGGAAATGATTCTATTGGCATTTGGTTCGGTACCATGTCTCAATATAACAGATGACTCCTATACTAACTTTGGTCCCTCTCAGATTGATCATGTTGTTGACAGTGCTGCAAGCTTACTGAGAATGACACTTGACTCTATTGCACCTCTAAAAAAGAAAATGATAAAACAGAGGACGATAGCTCCATGGTATTTATGGAGGACCAAAACTGCCATAATTAAGAATAAATAAATAAATGAATACATGATTCAATAAATGAATTGATATGCCATTAAATGCACCAAAAATGGTATTAACAATAAATATAGGCATTCATTTATTGATAAATTGTAACATAAATAGATATTTATCTATTTATCTATGTATTATTTTCCGTTTAGCATTTTATTTTTACATTTCTTGGTCGTTTTACATTTCTTGGTCATTTAACATTTCTTGGTCATTAAAAATTTCTTGATGGTTTAACATTTATTGATGGTTTAACATTTATTGGTCGTTTTACATTTCTTGGTCATTTAACATTTCTTG